>JBBPOM010000470.1:0-25564 GCA_038091455.1 Leccinum uliginosum
CGGAGGAGGATATGTTCCAGGCTGTCCACTGTGTCGTCGCCGCAGAGGGAGCAGTAGGCTCGGGTTTGGTGGGCGGGTATGTGGGTCCAGAAGTCGCCGACTCGGAGTGACCCATGTATGGCACGGTATAGGAACGATTGGACAGGGCGTCGGATATCAGGGTGTCTGGTGCTGCTCCATATTGTCGCGTCTAGTTCTAGGTTGTCGGATAGGTCATGGATGGCCTGTCGCGAGTCGTTAAGGTTGCGTTGGGCGGTGCGGGTGAGTGGTGTGGTTTTTCGGGCAGTGATCGCAAGGTATGCTAGGTGTTGGGTTAAGGTAGTCAGTTTGAGTCCCGGTAGGTTAAAGTCGAGTGGGACGTGAGTGGAGATGTGGTCCGGCTCGGTCTTCCTAGCTCCAGTGCTCGCGAGTTGGTCGGCTGCTTCGTTTCCGGGGTTACCAGCGTGCCCTTTGGTCCATTGGAAAAGGGTGGGGGCACCGCGGAGGCGCAGTTGGTATGCGGCGGCGCGGAACCAGTCCGCGTTCTGGATGTTGGTCCATCCATTGTCTTCCCATGTGTTCAGGTGCTTTGTCAGTCCGTCTATTGCGTACTTCGAGTCGGTGATGAGTTTCAGAGAGGTGAGGGGGGGAACTCTTTGGAGGGCGGACACTATCGCGGCTAGTTCGCCGGTTTGGTTCGTTTGGGATGTTCCGGGTACTCTGATGGCGGCGTTAAGGTAGTGCCCTTCACTCACCCATGTTCCTGCGCCAGAGGATGCATTCGCCCTTCCGTTGTGCAGGCAGGAGCCGTCCGTGTAGACCACCATGGGTGGCTGGAGTGGGTCCCCAGGGCGTGGGTTTTGTAGTCGGAAAGCTGGTTCGGTAGCGACTTGGGCGGGGTTGACAAAAACTCGGAGGCAGTCGTTTATATTGTTGCGGACGGTGACAGAGGGGTCGAAGAGCAGTTCATCCCCGGCAGTAACTACTGCTTGGGCGTTTTTCTCCTTTCTGTGGTGGGTGAGGGAGAGGTTATCCTTCTCTGGTCGTATGTAGGGGTTGAATTTGGGGGGCATGTCGCCAATAATGTTCCGCGCGAGTAGGGAGCATTTGTGTGGGTGGATGCAGCCATTCTCGTGATCTCGTCTGCAGTATTTGCAGTCACAGTGGGGGTCAGGGGAGTGTCCTGAGTCGTGTCGGAAGTACCTCTTCGAGACCTTTAGAAGGCTTTTAACTGTCTTTATCCGGTGTGTAATCAGGAGACATGTAGCGGCTTGGACTTGGAATAACCTCGGGGGGACGCCGATATGGTACCACGCCGGTAGTTGGCGTTGGAGTCGTCTCGATATTTTTAACGGCGCAAAGGACAGGCCAATCTTCTTCGCCGTCTGCAGTAATCGGGAGGCGCGGAGTGGGGGTTGGGGGCGGTTTGGGGAGCGGCGCATGGACGGGCGTATCGAGGTCAGGAAGACGTTGACGTCGCGTGGGCTGTGGATGCCGGATGGCTTGATGCAGTTTATGATGGCGTCGGTGAGGAACGCCCAGCTTGGGCGCGTCGGGGATAGGTTCAGGTAGGCTTTCAGCCACCTGCAGTTGTAGTAATTAAGGTTCAAACCCGACACTTGTCGTCCAAAAGTGGAACTTCGATCGCGACACGCATTGAAGCTTCACTAACCCGCGACACACCTAGCTGTCCCGCCATCCGCTGAACGTTCCCTCCCGACACGGCATGATGAACCTTCGCACCCGACACATCATCACACCAGCAAGCCCACATCATCCCGCCCTCCGCTGAACGTTCCCTCCCGACACGGCGCGTCACTCTGTCACAAATGGCGCTGAACCTTCAAGCACGACTTACCTGGGACCCGCGCAGGCAGCAGCTGAATGTTCACTGCCGGCACTGCATTTCCCGCGCCCCGACATACCTCCCCCCGAGCTGAACGTTCGCTGCCGACGCTGCGCTGCCCCCTCTCTCTCCGAGCGCTGAATGTTCGCACACGAGAGACCCCCTGCCAGCAGCTGAATGTTCACTGCCCACACTGCATTTCCCGCGCCCCGACATACCTCCCCCCGAGCTGAACGTTCGCTGCCGACGCTGCGCTGCCCCCTCTCTCTCCGAGCGTTGAATGTTCGCACACGACACTCTCCCACCGCTGAATGTTCGTGCACGACAGACCTCCCCGGCGTCCCCGCAACCTGAACCTTCGTTGCCGACAAGGCTGCGCTTCCCGTCCCACAGCCCCCGCACCTGAACGTTCGTCGCCGACAACTCGGGGCTGCGCTTCCTCGTCCCACCGAGCGCTGAATCATCATGTACGACAGACCTCCCCCACACCTAAACCTTCACTTCTGACAAGGCTGCGCTTCCCCGTCCCGCAGCACTGAATCTTCGCGAACGACAGACCTTCCCTGCAGCTGAATATTCGCTGCCGACACTGCGTTTCCCCGTCCCCCGACATACATCCCCCGCAGTTGAACGTTCGCTCACGGCACGGCACTGCCCAATCTCGTTGAAGCTTTGCGCACGACACGCCATCCCACCAAGCTGAACGTTCCGACACGACACGACACACTGGCACCACACTGTCGCAATCAATGGTGAACGTTTCTTCACGACAGCTAACAGTGAACGTTCAAGTTAGCCCACCACATCTGAAACATTACCTACGACACGACATGATTCTGTTACTAGATCTTTGAACCATCGCCCACGGCAGGACCCTGTCGGGGGGAGCCTCCTTCGCTCCCGAATTGCCAACCGAATTTAATTTCCTTTAGACTTTGTCATGAACGGAACCTGTGACACCGTCGGGGTGAACCTTCACTTAGCTTATCAGGTCGTTACCATTAGTTTTGAACCTTCACATTGTACGGAACCACACCATCGTGGTGAACCTTCACTTAGCTTATCAGGTCGTTACCATTACATAGTTTTGAACCTTCACATATCATTGTACGGAACCACACCGTCAGGGGTGAACCTTCACTTAGCTTATCAGGTCGTTACCATTAGTTTTGAACCTTCACATATGACATTTCAAGGCACAACTATTTTGAGTACATATATACTCGTTGCCTTGGTTCTATGGATTAATATTACGTAGGGGTAGTAGACATCGAGGGTATCGCATTCGTCTCTGTCTCATAGGCCAACGACCCAAACTCTGCCCATAAACCATGAAAACGATCACGAAGAAGTGTTTTAATCCGTGCTTGACGATGCGCGTAGGCCTGGAATCCTTCCAATGCCTCCTTGTCCTTCGTCAACTCTTTATTCGCGCGTGTCATCCACCAGTTTGCGTGCCACTCGAAGTATTTGAGGATCCTCGCCATCTCTTCTGAGAGAAGGCTCACTTCTTCTGACCACCGCATGTGGCGCGCACGGGCCCTACACCATTCGATGCGTAGCGCTGTAGAGACTGTAAGCTTGCCAAATCAAATTGAAATTAAACCCACAATCCTGTGTCTCCGCATCACCGGACTCCGTTAATCCACCAACGGTGTATAGCCATGATAACTGGCGGCGTCCCTCTGATGGTACGGACAAAGAGGCTGATGGATCCGACTCGGCGGGACGAAGGTCTTCATCTTTGAGGACACGAAAAACGTTATCACAACCGATAACTCCTAGAATACTTGCCAGAGAACCTATCGCAGCACGCGCAGCTCGATACCTGACAGCGCACCTCTTAATTCTGTCATCTATCCCCTTCATTGTATTCCGTGCCCTTGTATTCGAACCCTGCCCACGAATGTTACTTCGATTATACGTTACCAGATAGGAACGTAACCGAATGAATTTCCTGATGTCCTCCAGGGTGTCGCGGGCTTGAGCACAACGTAGCTTGAACTCGAATTGATATAACCGCGTGTCCATCAACGTGCCGATTGGAACTTGAGACGGTAACCATAGCTTGACGAGCGTGATATCATCTGGTTCGTCTTCTTTAGTGGCCAACTGTGAGACGCCCGGCATATACAATAGTTGGATGGCACGCCAGTTACTGATTTTGCGTTGAAGGGTGTTCTTGTTATGTTGTACTTTTGCTCGTTGACCGTCAGTGGCATCCGGCCCCAATTTGGATGCCTCAGTTGAAAGTCTGCGTCTGTCGGTAAATCATAAGTTATAATGTTGTACCTTAGTCTCGCAACGTTGACGTACTGTTGTTCCTCCAATTCTAATCCCAAGACGATGAGCTGCGTCGCAGAGACATCCGAATGCAGCTCATTGCTTGAACCTGTGGAGAGCTCGGCAGCCTCGGCCTGCGCAAGTTGAAGAGATACTTTGGCAGAGGTAAGCTCTGAAGAAAGGAGAGTAAGCGGGAAATAGGTGAGGCAGCCCGCAGAACACAGAACCTTGAACGCGCGCCTCGAAGGGGTTCGGTTGATTCCGATCTGATTCCCACGCCACAACCTCAGCCCGCCAGAGAGACAAGCAGTCCAAAGGAATGCTCGCTTCAAGTTCTGTAAGCGCTGTTAGATGGACAGTACGCTCTGTCCTCGCCTCCTTCATTTTCTTCGACAATAAGGAACCTACATTAAAAGTATGAAGCATGAAAAGTAGATTAAATTAGTTACTCACCTAGTCCGACCAGTTTTTTCCAGTTCCAGTCGCCGAAATAGTCGTCGAGAGTATCACGTCGAGTCCCCGGTCCCATCTGCTTCGTGCTACTGGCTGCTGGGTTTATATTAGCCCACCCACGCTCCACTCCCTCGCCATCAGTCCTCCCGACTCCAGGCAGTAGATTAAGTGAATATGAGATCTGACAAGCAAGGCGGTGAGCGTTGAGATGGAATTTAGGGACGACAAATTCCAGGGCCTTGGTAACACGGTTGATTTGCATGCTTGATGGAAGTTTGGCCATACGCGCCCACATTTTCTTGTGCCATTGGCACGCTATATCATACGAGACAAAGAGCTTCTCTGCCAAAGACTTGCTGGCGACGGAGAAAAAAAGATAATCCATATTCACATATCTATCCGTTGTTAGCAAAGGACAAATACACCTGTACATCCACTCACTTCTCCCCCTTTTGCAAATCGCCCACGGCATTAGGTAGTTTGAATCCGTGGCGTGCACAATCCACCGCTCCGATTCCTGTCGCTGCAAGCCCCCGTGATGGCTTGGTGTCAGCAAGGTTGACGGCCATGTGGCCAGTGCAATCGCTTTTCTGTCAATGCACCATTAGATATATAGTAGACTAGATATGTAGACTAATTTGTTACGGTGGACATACCTCTTGGACTTCGTCCTTGTGAACATTGAGCCATGTCTTGTAGGCCTTCTCTTCAACAAAGTATGCGCACCCGTCGTTCAGTCCTGGATCTGCTTCCTGAGATGAAACATCCTTGCGCTTCATCCGGAAGTCGGCATCAATTGATAAAAATTGAGCGGACAGCCAACTGTGCCTCGAGGCGTTGAATTCAATTCCACAAAAAGAAGGAATGACGTACCGCTTATTTGGGGGTATCTCAGATAGGTCAAGGGGCATATTTCGGCCCGGCTGTGGACATGCCGGGCAAGCCACGATGCAGGACCCCGGTGCCATCATACTTTCCCCTGACTTCTCATACGGTCGACCGCTGCGCTTCAACAGTTTGAGGTGACGCCATTCGTGAACAACTCGGAGAAACTGTGTATAACGGTCCTGGTAAAATCATTTCCGAGTCAGCCATAGGGTTCTGTCAACTTGTCAAATATATACCTTGAGGGCATTGAGCCCTGTGTTATCGCTACGTCGAGCGATCGAGTTATAAAATTCATATGCGGATAGCTTCGATTCCAGAGAGAGCAGTTGGAATTGCTCGAGTACACGATATGTGAACGCTGTCGAAGGCTCAGATATGGTGGCAGGAAACAACCGAAGACGAAGCAATTGCCGGACAGCAGTCTGGGCTGTCTGGCACCCACAAAAATCAACGGCAACAGTATGCATGCCGTGACTATCTATCACGACAAACTTGTCCTTCCGAACAGGGAGCAGGCAATGTTCTTTAGCCTTATGACCGAGTTGTACTCGAAGACCAATATTCACGAGCGAATCTTCTTGAAAGTGCACCCCGTTCCACTTCTGTATCTCGCGTGTCAGACAGTAAGCGATTATTGAGCATAGCTAGCGCAACTCACCTTGATAGAATGGAGCGGATTAAGGTCGTGGTTCACGACCATACAAGGCCCACAAAACAAATTGGGGAAGATACAATCGGAGCACCTGTAAAGCGTACCAGGTTGGTCACACCGTCGGCACGTGCTCTCGCCTCCTCGTCCTTCCAAGCGTAAGAATTCGTCTAGAAAGGTATCGCGGTGCTCGAGCCATGCGAATAATGGTTGGTCCTTAGAAAAAGTTAGTGTGAAAAGGTAAGAGGGCCTATTAAACGTACACTTGTATAGCGTCCTCGTGGATTCAGAGTTGATGGTTGTGGTAGTGTTTGTACACTGTCTTCGTGTTCGAATGCAAAGAAAGAGTCTCCGTCCTGTTCCGTAGCGATGAGCGACTCGTCATGGTGGGTGTCACGATGCTCAGGATCGGGAGGTGCATCCTCGCAAGTTAGCATCTTATTCTTAAGGGAAATGTTACCTTCGCTCACACGGTAGTTGGTGTGAGCGACATGTGCCGGCCTTTGGAATGGTTGAAAACGGACCGTGACATTTTGCTTGACTTTGCGTTTGACCATTGTCTTGATGCCGTTCGAGAGGTGGGCTTGAAACCCTGTTAGTCCGGCAGCTGGTTCGGATTAGCTGTGGATCGCCAATGAGAGAAAGATGACAAAGATGTAATAAGTAAGCATTAAATCCACCGAGATCCAGCAGTCTGGAATGCAGATTCACCCGCCGTATGCTTGCTACATAGAGCACAATTCAATATCGTCACCTTTTCCTGAATATGCCTGAATCCTGAGCGGAGAATGCAGCATGACATAAAAATGCGACGACTCGGACAAGACTTTCGCAGCACAACCAGCTCGTTAGAACCGATATGGCAAGATTTGATATCACTCCTCGTGGTCGTCGTAGTATATAAAGTTTCATGGGTACCTGCTGAAGCTTCACTCGCACTCCTGATTCCTGCGCTATACACCCGTCAGTGATATGTCGTCTCCAAGCGGCTCTGTCCCGCCCGCAAGTCAGGGAAATACGGATACAACAACTCAGCTGGGTACTAATATTTATTATTCTTGTTCAACGACATAGTAGTCATTCACTCTAACCTTTCGGTAGCTCACCTGATCGCTCTGCTTGAAGAAATACATATCGGTGGCCGAAGCTTGTTATCTGTCGTTGAAGAGGAAGCCAGGGGTAGGCGCAGTGCCAGTGGTACTAGGCGCAGTGGTAGGCGTAGTGAAAGCCGCATCCGAGTCACTACCAGTTCCAACCTAAGCTCCACTTCCCGTCGGTCTTCCGAGTCGTTGCCTGTCAAAATCACTACATCTATTCTGGGTAAAGTCGAGGACACAGAATCCGATTTCGCATCACCAGCACCTGTCTTGGCAAAGCAGTTGCAGCCTGCCGCATCACAAACAGCTCCGTCCTCAGACTCGGATGCAAACGTGATTACATCTGTCACACAGCTTGCACTACGCCCCATCCGCTCTATACTGATTCCTCCCTCACGTAATGCCACTACAAATCAGTGGATGCGGTCCTACCGTGGCTTAATATTTCCTGTTCCAAATCCGAACGAGAAGACATTTTCTCCGTATTATTGCGTGGTGAAAGGGACTACCTTCGGCATTTTCACAACATGGTATGTAGTTTTGCTCGGACTCAACTGAATTATGCTGAGCAACTTCAAAGGAGTGAGGCTGGCACCTACGTCATTCGGATCAAAGGAGCAGTACACCAGAAGACCAAGACTGTTGATGAAGCTGTTCGTATGCTTGAATATGCTGCGGACCGAGGTGCTGTGGAAACCTTACCTGCTGAGTAGAAGTAGATAATACCATATTTATATTGAGATTCAAAGAATCCATGTCAAACACATTGTATGGGGTGGTTCCGAGTCTGACCGTTATTCCTTTGTAATAGCAATTATTGAGCCTGCGTTCACAAAGTTCTTCCTATGAAATGTCAATCTAAGATGACCCTCATTCCGAGTTATGATCTAGGTCGTAACGTAAATATACCGAGCTTCAATTCCTTCAAAGCACGGATTTTTTAAAGTTGAAACTTGACACGCACCCACATTCCGAGTTACCCTCCTCCGAGAACAATCCACCGTAACTCATAGTCACTTTGCTCTAATGCCGGCTACATCTTGGGCAACACAAGAGCAACAGGTTTGGCTCACCGAGTACCAGCAAAAATATTACTTGCCTCTCATGGCTAAACGGAATTATACCAGTTTTTGGAATCCTTGCTTCGAAGCATGGGCTGCGGAGTGGCCAGAGCACGAGACGTTGTTTCCTGGTATTGCCGAGGACACGTTTACCCCTGAGCAACGCACCTTGCTCGCGAACGCAATCAAAGAGCGCAAGAATGTGAGTACCTAACACAAAACTCCGTTGTTCAGTTTTTGACGGCCTTTCAGAGACTTACCAATTGGATGCGGGTACACTCCCGTCCAAAGAAGCCTGCTGTGGAAGGATCACAGCTGCCTGACTTACTTACCGAGAAGAAAGAAGGACGGGCCTTGTCACCCCTAGAGGTTTTTTCTAAGCTATACTATAAGTCACATGTCAAGGAGTCAGTACTGGCTGTTTCTCGAGACACCGACGGCGAACATATACCGGTCGACGTTATCCGGAAAGCAACAATTGCAGCATGGCAACAGATGCAAGTCTCTGAGCCGGACAAAGCTCAAACTGTATTGGATGAGTATCAGCGACGGAAGGAGGAGAAAGAGAAAGAGGCAGCAGAAGATGAGCCTCTGACGCCGGAACAGATCGCAACGTGAGATTGAATCTCTGTCGACGCCGGAACGTTAACGCTGACTTTGTGCGGCAATGTGGCAGTGCAATTCGACGCACACCAGCCTTACTCATCAAAGCTCTTCAGAAGGTGCAGAAGAGCACGGGGTGGTCGTTCTCACTTCTGTTTGGGGGCCCCGACCCAGATTTGGGTGGAACATTGCGTTCCGCAAGGTGAGTGTGCTTGCAATGTTCGTCATATTTCCTTTTCTTACCAAACCAAAGCATCCACCTCGGAGAAACAACAGGCAGCAGGAACTTTGGAGACTGCTATGTGGACTTCGACGAACGGGTTATGAAACCTTACCATCAGTTTCTTACACGGCTACACGGTGAGTTCAAAGCTATATAATTGTTATTTGGCAATAACTCGTTGACCATGGTTCATTCGTTCACCTTCAATCAACCCAGGAACTGAACATTCACTCGCAGGAACGCCAACACCAGGTACCGAACATTTACGGACGTTTACTCCCATCCCGGGCACTGCCAGTGAACGTTCACGCACGCCGGTTACACCACTGGCAGCGCCAGGTGTCAAACATTTACACGTGGATCCGCCGGCACCAGGAGCTGAAGTTGCTGAACATTCACGTACAGCTACGCCGGCACCAGGAGCGGCTGAACAATCGCGCACGGTTACACCGTCGCGAGGAGCTGGACATTCACACACGGTTACGCCAGGCACGGTTACGCCAGCGTCAGGTGCCGAACTTGAACAATCACGCACGGTTACGCCAGCACCAGCTGCTGATCCATCATTCACGGTTACTCCCCCCGGCCCTGCCCTAGGCACTGAATGTCCAGGCGCGGTGACTCCAGCGCATCAATCTCGCACGGTTCCCCCCCAACTGGGTGAACAACCGTCCGCAGTCACGGTAGCGCCAGCCTCGCATGCTATCCACCAACTCCGAGTCAGTTCACGCTCGGCGACCCCAGCTCAAGGTGCTCAACAAACGGCCATGCCAGCCCCATCAACCACGACCATCACGGATCTTGGTCCGAGTCTCTCAAACTTGCCAGCACCTACCAGTATGGCCTTCTTGCCTTCCTGCGGCCTCTCCCTGTCAGGCATGTTGAATGGAAGTGACTCAGAGCCATCGCCATGGGCCCTCCGACCGGACACCGTGACACCGTTTTCTTTTCATGAACTTTATCAACCACTTCCAGACTCTTTCGGGAACCACGACGCAGCCCTGGGCCTTGTACCTTCTGGTGGACAACAGACGGCGTTCAATTTCCCTCAATTTTCTGGTTGGTCTGCCAGTGGTGATTCATTTTCGAGTGTATTAGCGGCTGCGGGTTCTCCGCATGTCTCAAACATGGTAGGCAATGATGTCACCACGACAGAAGTGCAAAGGTTGTCTCCACCTTTGGGGTCGGAACAATCGGGCGCAAGTGACCAAAATGGTTTGTCACACAAGAGAGTCAATCCCGCAAATGACGAGGACTTGGACTCCTCAAACAGAGATGCCGGTCGGGGCAAGCGCATACGCATTGCGTCGAGGCGTGCCGATGAAGCAAATGCAATTGGAGGTGGGGGGATTCAAGTTAGCCATGGCGCACGCACGGCATAATGTGTAGTCACATACGAGTAGTTCCGTTTAGAACGTTGTTGATGCGAGTCCGATAGAAAATATAGATGGTTTTGCTTTACTTGATATCACGATTCCGCTACAAAGTACTTCGTCTTTTTGGGATTCATTGAGCCTCGGGGTGATCAGTGTGGGTCAATCAACTTAACCCGCAGAACTTGAATACATTTTCAACGTTCACTGAATATCTGGCACACTAAGAGACCAATCAACAAGTGTATAACTATTAATCTACACTTAGGCTACTGGTTCGAGAAATCATACAGGATGCTGAATGTTCAACGCTACAACGAGAAAAGTTCCGCCCCGGTCGCCGTCGTCAGTGATCACTGATGGTTTACAACACGGGCCCATCTCTAGAATGAACATTCAGTCCTGCACCCGGTGGTGATGTCTTACTTGAATGTTGACAGCCGGTGAGTGATGGTTCACACCACGAGGTCTTCTCTGGAATGAACATTCAGTCCCGAGACCCTGGATTGCAGCAGTCAGGAACTTACCACTTTGAAACAAGGCTGCCGTGTTGATGGTTCATATCTCCACGATGAACGTTACCTGAAGGTTCAATGAAGGTTCAGTAATGTGCACCACCCCCGCGCACTCTCATTTGAGGTAGTTCGTACCTCGGCGGAGTCGTGTCGTGGGCAATGGTTGAAAGCCCAATGATGGCTGTGTCGTGCGCAAACAAGCAGCGCTCAGCGACCATTCGGTCGTGAAGAAGGTTAGCTGGGTGGGAAAGTGCTTCGTGTTATTCGTGTGATGACATTCCTATCGGGGCTATGCAACGCGCATTGAGACGGGGCGGGGCGTGCCGTGAAGGAATGTTTAGCTGGGCGAAAGCGGACAGGGCTATTCGCGAGAGCGTAGCGCGCAGGCTTTCTGTCGTGTAAGAACGTTCAGGTGGGCGGAATGGTGTGTCGTGCGCGAAGATTCATCACTCACTGGAACAAGGCAACATTTGCTGTCGTGAGCTAACGTTCAGGTGGGCGGGATGGTCTGTCGTGTTTGAATATTCAGCTGTGTCGCATGACGTGTCGTGCGCGAAGATTCAGCGCACAAACCGGTATTCCCGCGTGGCAATAGGTTACCAGTTAGGGCTCGGGCTTGCTGTCGTGAAGGAATGTTCAGCTGAGTGGGATGACGTGTCGTGAGCGAAGATTCAGCGCTCGGATCGGAGGTTATTCACCGTGCATTGCGATTGGGTAGCACGCAGGTTTGCTGTCGTGAAGTTGAACGTTCAGTTGAGCGGGATCATGGCGTGTCATTCGCGAACATTTAGCGCTCACCGGAACAAGGTCCGCGAAGATTCAGGTGGGTGGGATGGTCTGTCGTGTGTTAATATTCAGCTGTGTCGGATTGGTGTGTCGTGCGCGAAGATTCAGTGCTCACCGGATTAAGGCAGCGATTGCTGTCGTGTGCGAACATTCAGGAGGGCGGGATGGTGTCAATTTGTGTGTCGTGGGCGAATATTCAGCGCTGGGCGGGACGGGACAGCGCGGTGTCGTGACAAAAGGTTCAGCGCTGGGCGGGACGGGACAGCGCCGTGACGTGAGTAAAGGTTCACCTGTGTGTCGTACACGAAGATTCAGCGCCGTGCGTGACAGAGTAATGCACCGTGTCGTGTGCGAATGTTCAATGCTCGGTGGTATGGGGCAGCAGACCGTGTCGTTTGCGAACATTCAATGGGCGGGATCATTTGTCGTGCACAAATGTTCAGCGTGTGAAGCTTCAGTGCGACATCAAATCAGTGTCGCGATCGAAGTTCCACTTTTGGTCGAGAGCTGTAGGATAATTGAATATTCATTATTACAATGCTGCCTGTTTCAGCCAGGTAGCTTCGATAGCTAGGTTCCTAGCTTCCAGGTTGAGGAGGCCGATACCTCCCTCCTCTTTTGGGGAGCAGAGGCGGCTCAGGCTGATAGGGGGGCGTTGGCCGTCCCAGATGAAGTCGCGCATGAGGCGGTTCAGTGTTATCAGGGTCTCGGGGGGCATACCTTGTGCTTTTGTTAGGAATTGGGTCATCCCTCCTACTGTGAGCTGAATGATGAGCCGTTTGGCGTCCAGGGTTGGGCGGGCGGTGCTCCACCGGTCAAGGGAGAGTTTTACTTTGTCTAGGGTGGTGGACCAAGGTTGGGCATCGTTGACGTTGTTGCCTATCCACGCACCCAGAACTCGAATTGGTTGGCCGTCTGGGGCGATTTTGATGGTATCAGGTATAGGTTGGTCGTCAGGGTGGATTTTGCGGGAGGTTAAGACACGTTCGCGGTGTGCAGGGGTGCCAATTGGGACGATTTCCGTCTTCTCTACGTTGAATTTTGCTCCGGACGCCCGGCACCAGCGGGATAGGAGGGTTTGGACAGTTGCGTATTTGTCGGACTCTGATAGGTAGATGGTGGTGTCGTCTGCATACAGATTGACAAGGATCTTCTGGGGGGATCCAGGTACCGTGAAGCCGGAGAGGTTGGGGTCGTTTCGGAGGGAGGCGGCGAGTGGTTCGATGGCGAGGTTGAATAGTAGGCAGGATAAGGGGTCACCCTGGCGAACGCCTCTCGTGACTCGGTAGGGGTTACTGAGGACGCCGTTTATGGCGACTTGGGTGAGCGCGTTAGCATATAGGGACTCGACGGTTTTGATGAAGAGGTCAGGTAGGCGGAAGGTGCGCAGGGTATCGAAGAGGTATTTGTGGTCGATCTTATCATAAGCTTTCTCTTGGTCCAGGGCGATGATAGCTCCATTTTCCTCCATATATTCGGCGTATTCGCACATGGTCTCGGCGAGACGTATTGGGTCGAAGACGGATCGGCCAGGGACAAAGCCTGTTTGATCGGGGTGGAGAAGGTGGCAGGCCTGTTGGGCGAGTTGTGTGGCGAGTATCTTAGTGAATATCTTGTAGTCGGTATTCAGAAGGGTGATTGGGCGGTAGTTCTCAATGCGGGAGCGATCCTTTTTCTTGTAGATGGGGCACATCCATCCGTTCGAGAAGCCGGTTGTGCTCAGGCTATACTGTAGAAATCATGCATCAATGATATTGCAGTTAACAAGTAAGTAGTTGTGCAGCACTACTTGTGATCCAGTAATGCATCACTTGACAAGTGTTGTATGCAACCTATGCTGCAATGATGCATCAATACGGGTGCTCCATATATAGACATGCTGCGCTGTGTGGCACGGTCGCGACTCGGATGCGCGCCCGCCCGCCTTAGGCTTCTTCAACAGAACCGTTTTTGGGCGCGTCGATTGTATCCCTTTCGGGGGTCGTTCTACCATAGCTCTTGCCAGTCCTATGACTGGTGCCTTGCTTCTTTGACCTGATGATCTTCCCTGGCCACTAGCGTCGATCAAACCCATTCCTGGGTGGCATTCCTGCGGCAAATCCTGCCTGCATCCTATTGGTTCGCTGGGTCCCTCAATGTTCCGGAATCCGGATTGTCAGGAACCTCAATTGTAGCCATTCTGCACGTTCTGTTCCAACAACTACTAGTAAGTTGCTTCTTTGACCTGATTGCCCCCGTTTGTGCTGATTAAAACCATTCATAGGCCGTGTTCCGCCTCCATCCTCTTGGTCCCTCAAGCTCCCTACTACTAGGACCATCCGTATCCATATTGTCAAGAACCTCACCCACAGAAACCGCCGCATCTTCTGTTCTCAAGCAGGTACGACGTAACGTAAATACAGGACGCGCTGTACTGTAGTCTGTTTCCGAGTCGGCGGCCATGATTTCCGGCCTTACAGGCGACACGAACGCAGTCCGGACCGTGACTTTCTCCAAGTTGGAGTGATGCATCACTGTGCGTTGTCGTAAAGACATGTGCGCTCGTGATGCATCACTTATTGTTGTCGTGAAGGACCGTGACTCTCTCCGAGTTGG
Source organism: Leccinum uliginosum (assembly GCA_038091455.1). Taxonomy (NCBI): domain Eukaryota; kingdom Fungi; phylum Basidiomycota; class Agaricomycetes; order Boletales; family Boletaceae; genus Leccinum; species Leccinum uliginosum. Next base: position 14,352 of record JBBPOM010000470.1, read on the forward strand.
AGTGATGCATCACTGTGCGTTGTCGTAAAGACATGTGCGCTCGTGATGCATCACTTATTGTTGTCGTGAAGGACCGTGACTCTCTCCGAGTTGGAGTGATGCATCACTGTGCGTTGTCGTAAAGACATGTGCGCTCGTGATGCATCACTCATTGTCGTCGTAAACGTACTATGTACACGTGTGCCAGTGATGCATCACTGTTCGTCGTCGTAAGATACATACACTTGTAGTAATGCATCATTCATTTGGCCAGTAGCACTCTTGAAGTGTTTATAATACTAAGTTTAAAAGGTACATAAGTTCGTGATGCATCACTGTTCGTCGTTGTCAAGGTACGTATGCGCGTAATGCATCATTCATTTGGTAGCACTCTTGAAGTGTTTTAACGCTAAGTTTAAAGGTGTATGCATGCCGCAGCATGCGTGATGCATCACCAGTGTTCGAACGTTGTTGTCAAGGTACGTTCGCTCGTAATGCATCATTCATTCGGTAGCGCTCTTGAAATATTTTCAACACTAAGTCTTAGTTCCTTCAACAAAACTTCCGACAACTTGAATGCACAAGCGCCTGCATTGACAATGTGAAATCAAAACAAGAAAACTACAAACGCTCGACAAGATGGCCAGGTAAGAAGTACTGTACTACTTCCTTTTCGCCTTTTTCTGACTCGGACACCCTATCTCATTTGCTGTAGTGCCACGGGATGACGGAACAAAGGCACGAGCAGAACGACGAGGACCAGGAGCAGGAGCAGGTTCAATGAGAGCCGGACCGGGACCGGGTTCGAGGGGATGGAGTGGTTGAGGTGCAACGGTTCCTGACCTACGGTTGGCAGTGTCACTTGAAATTGAGGGTGAGGCCTGGTGTGGCGTCTCGACTGGAGGTGCCAGTGTAGAAATGGCAGAGGGCCCGGGCTGGAGGGTTTTGGAAGTCGGTGTTTCAGTTCCAGTATTGTTAGCGACTACCGGCCCATCGCCTCCAGGCTGTGCAGTTTGGACGAGCAGTTCCTCTCCCTGCTGAGCTCTGAGCTGCCCAATGTTTTGGAGACCAGTGTCGCATTGTGGAGTCGGTGGGGAAATTGGTGGGAATCTATACAGTGGAGCTGTAGCATGGCCATCAGAGACTCGGAGGAGGTCCGACTGCCCCTGCTGAGCTGCCAATGGTTGCCGAATGATGTCCCGCCCGGGCCGACTAGTATAGTATTGCGAAGTTGGCGGAGAAGGCGGGGGGAATCTGAATGCCAGTGGTAGAACTGAATCGGCATTGGTGGAGTTCAAGTCCGAGTCCGTGCCATACGGTCCATACTGTTGGGCAATCCTTTCCAGTACCGCATCGTTATAGGGATCATATGAGGCCCCATCATCGAATGGGGTATTTTCTGGTGTAGTTGCGAGAGATGGAGGTAGTGGTAAGTGGACTCCATGTGGAGGGTCGTCTACCGAGAGGGAACCATCGGACGAAGGGGTAACTGGACGTGATGAAGTGACCGACAGGTCCCCATCAAGGCGTGGCGATCGCATGGACACATCTGATGCATAATTGTCACTGGCACCCTCCGAAGTTTCAGTCTCGTAAATTGTAGTAGGTCGTATTGCATCACTGGCAACCTCTTCGCACTCCATATCATTCGATGAGCGTGCCACATTCGATCCATCTGGCCAATGCATACTCGGCGTGAGTGACATTTAGTTCTAGAGAGATATGTAAGTACTCACCATGCACATAACGTACAAAGAGGTCGAAGGGTTGCATGACACGCTCTGAGAATCCCGGATAAGATTGCAAAAAGTTCATGCCAAGGGACGTTTCACCACTGTGAATGCTGGCATCACAGAACCGTGTAAGTCACAGAAATATATTCATAGCAAACTGACTCGGAAACAGACCTTAAAGTTTTTATTTTATTTGAATCCTTCGGGATGACTGGTCCACCCGCAAGCAGAGTGAACGACCACCCAGTTTGTTCATGCAGCATCTCAAAAAGCTGCTTGAACATCGAAGGAATTGCTGCAATGGCCGTGCTTGTTTCAAGTTTTACCTAAGTCAGCTTTCAACCGGCATCTACGTAATATAGACACACTTACCTGGCCTTTTGCTCCAAGTCATCCTCAACCTCTGCAGGATCATTGTGGACGTCGTCCTGACCCTCCAGTCGAGCATCCCGCTTGGCTTTCTCCTCGTGGACCTTTTCCCGAATCTCTTCATCGTTCCCGGCCGCTTTCCAAGAATCTTTTGTGACTCTGCGACGAACCTCCATCCTCGCCTTCTTGTCTTTACGCTCCAATCCACGCTTCTCGCATTCGTCCTCAAAGGCTGCTTTGATCTTATCATTGTAGTAGAGTTTCGAGAAGATCTCTTCCTCGGTAAGCTTGCGCTTATTTTTTGGTTTGGTGACGAGCGCCTGAAGGGTTTGAAATGGTGCCAGCTTCGTGGCCTCACGCTCTCGACGGGACTTGCCAGCTTGCCATCTCATCCACGCAATTAGTTGCTGCGGGTGTGTTAGTTTTTATCTCAGTGCATAGTTCAACTGCCAGTGTAGCACCCGCTAACTCACATCCTTGCGGGTTTCCATTGCATCACTAAGTTCCGACACTTGATCCTTTGTAAGCCCAGAAGGATTGAGGCCCCGTTTCTCGCAAAAGGCGGTTTTCTCCGGCCACTGCTTGAACCATGCCTCGTAAAACACTGGCTTAAAGTCAGTGTAGTTACGAGTCGGCATGCATGGAACATAGTGCTCCTCGAAGTAAGCAACCAGCCACTTTTCTTGTTCTTTACTTGTCCATTTGACTCCAGGCATCACAGACAGACAGAAAATATGCAATCAAGACTCGGAGGATGTCGAGGTTGTGCCACTACGGTACACGTTCAGAATGATGAGGGGGTGGAAATCCGTCTTTGTGCCAGTGGGCTCTTTGGCATACTTGAATTTATTGATGCATCACCGACTGACATTTTGTAAATTGGGAACGAAGTACTAAACAGTTCCCGAGCATACATCACTACTCGTCTGGTATCGCAGCACTCGCTTCGTATGGTAGGACTCAATTTGGCCTTCCATATTGGCCATTAGAAGGTCTTCGAGAGTTGCAACCACAGTCGACACAGATCCTGCTATCTTTCGAGCATTCTCCAGCCGACGCCCCACTCCGTGCTCCTGCAAAGTCTTAGCTTCGGCCTGGTGTGCCGACCGTTGTAAGTCTCCAGCCTCGAGAATGACTTTCTCTAACAGGGCGCCACGGTCGTCAGCACTGTGAGTCCCAGCACATAACCGCTCGCAAAAAGTGTTGAGGGATCCATCGATAAGCATCATCAGGTCCTTCATAATTGGAGAAAGTGACTGATCTGAGTCACCGTTCCGCTGGGCGCCGGCGGGGCTGCGTCCGAGTCGGGTTCAAGTTGGCCCAGAGGTACTATAGACTCGACTACATCCTACTCACCGTTGATCGAGCACAGGTGGTTGGCTGGCTGTCAATGACTTGCTGTGCTTTCGCATCCTATATTTAATCTTCATTTGTTCAGCGATCTGTACACGGTTTCTGAGGTGTGATGGGTTGATTTAATATATTCGTTCAAAACAGTGAAGACTCACCGAGCATAGTACTTTTGACGAGATAACCGTGCAGCCTGAGCACGAGATTCAATTGTAGTGTGTATGCGGGGACGACCCATAAGGACTTGCAAGTTGCAAAGTGTCGGTTCAAGAAAAAAAATCAATATCAATAAGTAGGTGGTAACTAAAGTACTAAGTCGTGTAGTAGATCTTGTGTACTAGGAGATTTATGCGAGATTTATGCGAGACTCATGAATAAACCTGGAGTACTCGTGATCTATACATAATACACGATGGAATAAGGATGTGGTAGGGCCGACGTGGGCCGTACTAAAAATATGGTCATAACGAATGGTTATGACTTCGTAGATGACTAGTAGCATACATATTTTCACCAGTTGACGTTCACACTGGACAGACTTGGATCTCGGACTCCCCTGTATCATTTGAAGTGAGCAAACAGCATTGCCAATGCCGATTCAATGCAAGGTGATGCAAACACTCCCCCAAATTCAAGTTCAAGATACTCCGAGTCATCCGAAGTCACTCGATGCGATGTATGTATGATACAGAGCATGATGATATATTTCAATTTTGGCCACAATCACAAAAAAACATATTGACTAGTACTAATCTGTCTCGTTAAGGCCAGATGTTGTGATACGTGGTTCTAAAATCTCCACGGCACCCAACTTCAATGCATTCTCGAAAACCAATATAGCCTTCCGGAGAGAAGTGAACTTGCTTTGTGAGCAACGACGGATACCTTGCGTCAAGTCAGCAGTGACTTGCCTAGTATGGGAATTGATATCAGTACAATACATAGCACGGTGAGGACACTATCACTCACCAATCCGTGAATATACCAACGCGCAAGCCCTTTGTGACACAGTAGAAGGTCACAGTGTTGCTATCCAGCTCGTGAGGCGCAGGGAAGTTGTAGACATAGCCTCGGTAATGCCTGTGCCACCGTTGACGAGCTGGGGCAGGGGGCGGAGAAATGACGATGGATGGATCAGGCGTTGGACTGGTGAGAATGGCCCGCCCAGGACAAGTAGGGGCTTCGAGAGAAGTTTCGAGAGAAGGGGAGGCTATAGCTGCGGCAGAATTGGAAGGGTTTCTGGCAGCGTGATTCTCCAAGCCACTGGCCCGGGTTGGAAAGTCTTTGCGCGCGGCGGTGGACTGCTCCTCGGCGATAAGAGCGATGGCATGCAAGAGAACTTCTGCAGAGCGCCTTGAGATTTTCATTCCGGCAAGTGCTTGTACCAGGAAAGCTAGCAGATACAAGAAGTCAGGACAAAGGGACAAAGGGACAGACGCGGATGTATATCCACTTACTAGTCCCATCATCTGCAGCCGCTTGAACATCAGCACCGTCCTCAATACAAGACTCCAAGTCGCAAGAGTTCGACTCTAAATCAAAGGAGTCGCCGGAGGTACTAGTGGAAGCGCAAGTGTGAGCGTGAGCGTGGACCATCGTAGTAGGACTGGGACGGTGAAACGAATGATGCATCACTGGCCTATTTAACAGTTTACAGGGCTGCAAATCACTCCACGAAGTACATTCAACGGTCTGCACAATGCTGCAAGTTAATCCGAGGACACGACACTTCCATTACCCCACCAAGCACGGAAAGACTCACAAGGCTTCTTTGCCACAGGCATGCAGTCAGTGGCACGGTGGCGCAACACAATCACTTTGAGAATCTGGGAAGGCTCCTTTCCATGCCACTCGGACAGCCTTGGAACCGCGGCGAAGTAGTAAGCAACGGTGTGGCAGACAGCCTGAGACAAGCTTAGTATCTCTCTGAGCCGGACTGGTAGCCAATCAGTAGTATTCGGTATTGTAGCCTAGGAACGTAGCGATACTCAACAAGTTCACAGTCGACCATGCCCCCAAGGTCAAAGCCACTCCCCAAACGCCGAAAGGTGTATGTCTATTCCCATGAGCATCCACCGGCCACCAATGGCAACGAAAGCTCAAATCAAACCCACGAATACTTCGAGCACACTAGTTATCACGTATCATCGGATGGAATTCTGACGGTCAACAGAGAGGCACTTGAACTCCAAGATATTACCCATACCGGACTTAGGCTGCCAGCAGCGAGTCAGTCAACAACCTATCAAGCTGTCAGTGACTCGGATGTCCAAGCCAATACATTCATCACTGACAGCTGGATTTCCATGGATTCGGAACTCGTCAATGAGGTAGATTGCGACGATGAGCCGTTGAAGTCCGACCGCAGGCATTCCTCCCTTGAGAATACGAAACGTAAACAATACACCAGTGTAAGTCCAAAAGCCTATGTATGTTCTCTGCCACTGGCGCTCACCAAGGTGAAGGACCGGCCACTCTTGATGTGGCTCCCTTATCGTTCGAATTTCCTGGATGAATTGATACGGCATGAGGGACGAGGAAACGAGAGGGACAGGACATGCACTCACTGTAAAGATCACCATGGTATTTATCGATGCGACGATTGTTTTGGTGCATCACTCCTTTGTCGACATTGCATTGTGAAAGGTCATGCATCAACACCGTTGCATAATATCAAGGTTCGCTCACCGTTTCATGCATCATGCCATTACTGAAATCAATGTAGCGCTGGAATGATTTCTTTTTTGAGGTCGAGAGTCTGAAGGACCTTGGTCTTCGAGTCCAGCTTGGACACGCACCTGGAAACCAATGCATCAACCCAACACAAGTATCCACAGAAGATCAATTTGTGGTAATTGACAGCAATGGTATCCACGAAATCGCACTGGATTTTTGTGGTTGCGAGACTGCCCAGAGTCGTGTCAAGCAACTCCTCCGAGCACGACTATTCCCAGCAACAGTTCGAGACCCACGGACCGCTGCCACTTTCCGTGTACTTGAACAGTTCCATTTGCTCTCTCTGGAATCCAAAGCGTCAGCATACGAGTTCTACCATACTTTGAAACGTCGAACCAATAACACTGGGTTATGCGAACCCAAGGATCGTTATGAGAGTTTCATGCGCATGATTCGAGAGTGGAGGCACCTGAAAATGCTGAAACGATCAGGAAGAGGTCACATTGCTGAAGGAGTCGAGACGACCATGTCTGGGGGATGTGCCGTGTTGTGTCCAGCGTGTCCACACCCAGGGATCAACCTACCCACAAACTGGACCACAGCAGAGCCGTCTCAAAGGTACGTGAGTCATCTCACTGAGTATAATCTGTTAAACTCACCGCCCTGGAGTTGGCTATACCGGCCGTTTCTTGCTATCGACGCGAATTTCCGGTTAAAGCGAAAGAACGTGTCGAATGACAGTGTGGATCCTGCACTTGGAGATGGATGGGCGTACTTTGTCGCAAATGGTCCCTACAAGGAGTATTTGAAACAGGGAATGGGCGAGAGGCAAGAGGTATACTAGTTTCGGGAAATTCAGACGGGCAAGTGAGACTCACTGAACTTGCAGAAAAGTACCTGTTCTGGCCACACTGCAGTAAATGTGGCGGACACTAAGGCGACTCATGGACTGGCCGTGACAGGGGTCGGGACGGTTGATTGTGCACGTCACGGATTCAAGTTGCCGCAGGGGGTCGGTGACTTGCAAAAAGGCGAGAAGTAAGTGCCAGTGGGACGAGCATTATTGTCACGGTCTGATCGCCAGCTGATGACAAATAGGTATTTGAACATGGATTACTTTTTTTTCTCAGCGCTAAGGACTTACCGTGCACTTCCGACACTATTCGTTTCATATGACATTGCCTGCCAATGGAGTAAGAAGCTGTGGGATCGGATGGCGAGAATGCCACCTACCCTTCAAGTGGACCATGAGCATATGGCCGTTGACTTTGGAGTTCCAAAATTTCACCTCCCAGCACATAAGGAAGCTTGCCAAACCCGCTACTCCCTGAACTTTCTGCCGTTTGTAGGCCGAACCGATGGAGAAGGACCAGAACGGGGATGGGCGAATATCAACCCGGTCGCGTCGAGCACGAAGGAGATGGGTCCTGGATCAAGGCGAGACACGCTCGACGATTTTTTTGGGGATTGGAACTGGAAGAAGGTGGTTGGGATGAGTAAGTGGACTTCGATCTATCGCTATGGTGAACTGATGCATCAAAAGGACATACCTTATTGTACGCATTGAAAGAAGCTGTGAAGCAGAAAGAAGAACAAGACGTGATGCATCAGGAGTTCGAGGCGGCAATAGATCGTAGTGTTGTCTCTCAGTGGTCGACACTCGTGGAGGATTGGGAAGGGGATCATGCACAACAGAATCCATACGAGCGACAAGGTGAAGGTATGTGAATGCTTGTATTTCCAGCACCCAGGTATATCTCATGCTCGTTTAGTATTGACGCAAGCTAAGGTGCGACTGGAGTTAGCCAAGGACGAAGCTCAGGAGCTTCAGAATGGAAATGATGCATTTTTCATTCATACCGAGGTGTCACCAAGTGTTCTGATCGGCAATGGCGTTGACCTTGAGGATCTTCAGTACGTAACAAAGGTTCATGATGCATCACTTTCCGAGTCTGAAGATATCGTTTAGATTTCGCTTGGCCGCTGACATGGAGGCTTCCAGATCAGGCCTGACAGACCTGCAACAAGCAAAGTTGCAGCAACGGTCAAACATGTTACAACGGCAGCTAGACCAGTGGTCGAGGGTACAAGTACTCTACATGCCTTTAGTGGCACGGGAACGTACAAAAGACCAAGATACCACCACCTCCCCAAACGGAGGCGGACCCGTCACGGAATTGCGCCCACAGGACCACAAGCTATATCTCCCATCCCAAAAACCATCTATCAGCCCCAGGTATCTGCAGGTAACAGAATGGCGACTCCGGTATGCACAAGCGTTTGATGCGCTTGAGGATATGCGACGGTATCTGCGGCTTCGTTCCTATTTACTTGAATTCAGAAAGACCAATGTCCGTGGACAAGTTTCGAACACGCGTGCACAAAACACGTTGAAGAGTATGGATTCCAAGATTCGTCTTAGCGTTGCAAGATACCGCAGGGCTCGTGAGGCACTACAAAGTTTATCACTGGGGTTACAAAAGGTCGGCTGGGAGAAGATCTTACGCGCGCTGAAGGACGAGGATGTCCGTCCTATCAGTACCGGAGCTGAGGGACAGACAGAGGGACGGCGAACTATGTCGTGGATATGGCAAACAATGGGCATCTCGGAGGATGACAATGCCGAGCTACAGGAGTGTAAGTCGTCGATCATTATTGCTGTCGCTTCAAACTCACTAACATACCCTCGAAAGCTTTGCGTATCGAATGGGGTAAGTCTCGAGCCCGAGTGAAAAGGTGGACAGAGGAAGTTTTCTTGCTTGTCGAGGAGATGAGGCGCGTCCAGGCCTTTTTTTCATTCCACTCAAGCTCCTGGAATGAACGAGCGTCGAAACGGCAAGACATGGATGTCGAGCTTCAGGAAGGACTGAGTGCCTATGCAGCTCGGCAAGCAGCGCTGTACGAAGCCCTTCGGCTGGCTTGCAAGGTAGATTGGGAGGGGACAGTAAGGAACGTGTATGAGGGTCCAGAAGGGGGAGAAAATTGTACGCACGGAAACATCGGGGTAGTATAGCGTATAACGTGGCCGCATAGTCTACATTAGGCATCAGATCTACTGGCAGGCACGTGGGTCAGATCAAACTTCGCGATCAGCAGATAACAAATATAGTCACTGGCAGGTAACACCTAGTGCGGCAGTCGGTGACCATTGAAGAGGCCAGATATTGTGCCTCGGGGACCAGATCACATACCAAATGGGGACAAGCTCGGCGCATGCAGTGTACTGCCAGCGCCCACCAGCCAAAATACTCGGTGAGACACAATAGAGTAATGCATGATCATTTGTAAGCAGCGCCCCACAGCGCCCCACCAGCCAAAATGCTCGGTGAGACACAATAGAGTAATGCATGATCATTTGTAAGTGAGTGCTGCACAACTATAAAACCTCTAATGACAATATATGATGCATTATTTCTACAGGGACAGGTGTTGTGCTATCCATACCATTGGATTGTATGTCGTTGTAGATCACACGTAGGCATTTGATCAGGTCGAAGGCAGGGAGTCTGATTCGTTTTTGGGTGTCATGGTACTCTATGGTAGCTTTCCACAGCTCGTAAGGGATTCCGTCGAGACCGGTGGCAGTACCGTTCTTGGAGGCTTTCATTGCTTGGAGGATCTGGTGTTCCGTGATCAGGTCATGGAGAGGCGAGGTGGGGTCGTTAAAGTGTTGTTCCGGCGATATTTCGTCGAGGACCAGGGTTTGCGCTTCCTGTCGTGTAGGGTCTTCCGGTGGGAGGAGGTCTGCACGCTGGAGGTTGTCGTGATATGTGCTAGCGATTTGTGCCATTTCGGCGGTCTTCGTGTTGCGCCCTCCCGTCTCCGGGTCGGTTAGTGCGTATATGAGGTCCCGCGGGCGACGTGTCTTTTGAGTCGACATCCAGTACTTGTTAATTGTCTCGCCTTTGTCATGCCATTTGGCTTGGGACCGGGCCAGTTCGTTTTTGTTGAGTTTGGCCTTTAGGTGTCGGATTTCTGCCTCCAGAAGGGTTATGTTTCGCCGGTCGTCTTGTGATGGGCCGGCTTCGGTGTCAGGGTTGGAGAGGGAGTCGATATCCCGTTGAAGAGCTTTAATTCGGTTGGTCATTTTCGGCACATGAGTTTTCGCCGTTTGTCTTGCGATGTCGGTGATGTTCGTTTTGAACTCGGACCAGAGTTGCTGTGGGGATCGTGGGGGGATCTGGGGGTTTTCGAGAGCTGTCTGCAGCTCCAGGCCCCGCGTGGAGATTTCCTGTAGCAGAGGTTTATTGTTGAGGAGCCCGAGGGGCCATGTCCATCGCCCTCTTCTGAGGTAGGGGAGGCGGGGGGGGGGCGTATCGTACTAGGACTAGTTTATGGTCCGTGGGGACGTCCGGTATTTCGGTAGACCAGTCGAGGAGCAGGGGGGACATGGAGGGTTTGGTGTATATGCGGTCAAGCCGAGAGAGGGAGTTTGCGTTGCTAGTACTGTTGTATGTGTAGAGTCGGGTGTTGGGGTTCTCGTGTCGCCAGGTATCTTGGACGTTTATGGACTCGCGGAGGATTCTCAGTGTGTCGACCGCGGGGAGGTGGTCAGAGTGTGGAGGAGATCGATCGAGGGCGTCCTCGACTATATTAAAGTCTCCCAGCAGGACGTCTGGGCGAATCGATTTAGATTCGAGATCCGTCTGGATTGAGTCCCAGAAGGCAGCATGGGTGTGGGGGGAGTTGGGGGCATAGACATTGGTTATGGTAAGAAAGTGGTCATCGGCCCATGTTAGGGACAGGGAGCTGGCCCGGCCGGGGATATGTTCGACGTGTTGTGTATGGGTGGGGGCTAGCAGCTCCTTGTTGATGACGAAGGCAGTGCCGGCGGAGGCGGTCGGGTTCGTGGTTGAGTGGGAGCATATGATGCTCAGTCGACGGCCGAACAGGCGATGTAGTTGGGTCACATGCTCGGCCGTTAGGTGTGTTTCTTGGAGGCATAGGACACTTATCTTTCGATTGCGGATTAGTCGTTGGATCATTGTCCATTTAGATAGCGGTCCGGGTCCGAGAGCTGGGGATGCTCTTCCGTTCATGTTCAGAGTGGCGATTAGCATATTTGCACGTGTGCGTGCCGGTCTGCGGTTATTGGGTGGGGGGGAC
>JBBPOM010000471.1:0-25542 GCA_038091455.1 Leccinum uliginosum
GGTCGAAGAGAGGTTGGGAGATTGGGTGTGGATATCACTTCGGTTCGGTGGTGGTCTATGAGTTTCTCGATCTCCGTTCCTTTCTCGGTTTCCGCGTTCACTTTCTAGCGAACGAGAGGATTGCTGAGGGAATTCTTCCTGACCACTTTGAGAGAGCAAGAGCTCTGCAGCAGCCTGTACATCGAAACTTTTGTCTACCATGGTGTTCGCTAGGGCAGCACGTGCATCGACGGGCGAGAATCCCATTTCAACCAGCTGGCCGATGATATGTGGGGGTGGCGAAGCGGTGATGCGTTGTGGGCGCGAAGGGGCATGTGATGACGTGAGCGGGTTCGGGGATGGTGAATGTGAATGTGACTAGAATATATGCGCATATATCAGCAGAAAATTGGCGAGCGTGATGTGCCATACCACTGGCTTGCCTAGATCTCCTAGTATGTCGTCCTCCGGGTGTGCTGATGAATGACCACCGCGAATGCCAAATGTGTCCTCTTCGTCCGAGTCGACGCCCCCGAGGAGGGCATCTTCGCGATCGCCAAAGTCAAAGTTTCCAGGGGTTCCAGTGAGTGAGCGGTGTGGGGGCTGCGGTGGCGGTTGGGAGGATGACGCAAACTCGTCGAGATCCCAAAGGTTTGTAGGTTGCGACGTCGAAACCGGTTTCGGTAGTCGCAATTCAGAAGGATGGGGTGAAGCAAACTCGGACAGGCCCCAGTCGTCGTTGTCTTGCTCGACTGAAGCGCCGCTGTGAGGTGACGTCGTCGCGGGTCTGGACAGATTGGCCACAGGGACGCCAGATGCAGACGGCGGCGGACGCGGGCTCGCTGTCGTCGGGCGTGTGAGCGCGTCGAGTCCGTCCCAGGGTGAGGCGGGGGAGGGTCCAGTTGGAGCGGGCGAGGTATGATGAGCTGGCATGGCCGCCTTGGTCTTGTGCGCGAGCGCAGCGGCCCGCTCTGCCATGGTCATGTTGGCGGTTGCGGCGGGGGTGGCATCGAGCGACGGAGCAAACAAGGTGCTGAACGCGTCTGCATGATTTTGTCTGACCTGCCGCTCGACGACGGTGGGCTTCACGTTGGCGACTGCTCTTGCGGTCGACGGTGGCTGCGATGCCGAGAGGATCGAAAAAGCGTCGTACTGTCTGGTCGATCCGATTTTTTTATTTTGTTGTTGTTCTTTCGATTTTGTCGGGGCCGTCGACGCCCAGAGATCAGCAAACGAATCAGTCATATGGTCACGGAAAGAAAGCGGTGTCAGAGGTCCACTCGGGATATGCCACCCATCATCATCAAGTTACTACCCCTAACTATCGACGATGACACGAACACTCGCATCGACCGCACTTCTCGTATCTTTGACGTCCATCCCGCTCCTCCTCTCCGTCCTCACATTCTTCCCAGAACTGTTCATAGCCCACCCCATCCAGCACTTCTTCCTCGGCCTTGCTCCCTGGTGGTTGGCCTACCTCTCCGCGAGGTGGTATATCCGCCTGGCCGAGCGCTCCTCGCCGCTGTACCATCCGTTCGGATGCCTCGCTCAGTGCTACATATGGGTGTTACACTGGGTCGTCTCACTGTATCACGCTTTCTTCGGTAAGTGCCTTACCGGGCCGCTCGCCTCCTCTTTCAATCTCCTCTCCTCTAGTGTCCAAATTTACCGTGCGGACCTACCTTGTCACCGTCTTCTGCGTGGGCGCGGTGGTCCTCACAGAAGGGCTATTCTACAACCTGATCACTGTCGGTGCATCAGACCCATCGACTCTCGGTGTATACGAAAAGGTGCGGAAGAGCTACGGACAAGGTAGACCCATTCATTCTTCGTTCATCGTTTTTAACGACTGACGCGCAATTCCAAAGGCTTGGTCATCTTGATCAAAGTATGGTACTTGGGGGACGTGGTTACACAACAGCAGCGTTGGAGTCGGGTCCGCATGCATTCCAGGGCCATGACCATGTGATTCCTCCCTTGAGACGCATCCTCCTGTAGGGATCATGATGATCCTCGGTACGAAGCATATCGGTTCAGCGATTCAACCACCTGGGGAAATTCATTCAGTACAGTCGGCGAACGTCCCTTTAGTCGTTATACACGAAAAGTCGTCTTTTGCCCGCTCTCGGGACAGAGTTTGTAGGTAACACGCAGATCCATGGTCGAATTGAAACGAAAATGAGACTTGTCGTGAGAAGGACGACCCAGTTCATTTGATCCTGGCAACGTCGTATCACCAAGACTGAACAGTCTGGACCTCAGCCCAATAACGACGCGTTTTGCTTTGAATGACCATCTGCCAGTGCTCACCTTCGCCACTGCATGTCGGACCAAGTGTACTCCTTCAGGAAGAGGGACGACGTCGAATCGAAACGCCAACGAAAGTCACGGGGCGCAATGACTCTGAATCGACTGGACTTTCCAGAAAACGGTGATACGTGGTTCTACCTCGGATTCAAGATGGTGCGAAGCATCATTTTGTCTTTCCCTGATGCGTTGGTAACTCGAAGGGATATCGTTAATAGTATGTTTCATCAAATGAAAAATACTCACCAAACATGTTGGATGGCAGTTTGACATCAAGGGCATCAAATGCGGCTGCTGCAAGCAACTGTGCCCTGGTACAGATGCGAAAACGATGATGATAAAAGGAACGCGATGGCACTGAAACTAGGACAAGAGAATGGATAACTTTGATCATCGTTGACGCATCGAGAAAACGAGCGGGTTTCTCGGATATGATCCAACGAAAAAGGTCAATCCGTTGGCCGTTCCTGATTATCTACAATCATCTGTAACGTCAGGATTTCAGAAACGTCTCCTTCCTCTGCATTACCCACCATGGCGAAACACGCTCAAGTACTTGAAGCTCCTGGGGTTGGTCCCTTCGATGCGGTCAAACGTCCAGTGACCATCATCATTACAGAAACATGATGCACTTTCTAAAAGAAAACTGACGATGCAACACCGAACAGTCGGTAACCTTGTGGAAGAAACATTATTTCTTTGAAGGTAAAGCTGAGACAAAAGGCTAGCATGCGAATCGGTGGGTTCAAGTTGCCGTCGGCTTCTTCTGTGTAGTATGTACTCTTGTGGCTTGGCACCACGGGCATGCTTCTTGCGTGATTGTGTCCTCGGCGAGTCGCTCCTTCTCTGCGCCACTCGATTCCGCGGAAAATAGGTGGCCTAGCCTTGTTTTGGATATCGGAAATGTTGAAACGATGTCAGATGCTCGTCAGCTCATTGCGGTAAGTAAAAACATCAGATGTTCTGATCGTCTTTCCGAAAAAGGAATTCAAAAATTCAAGTGGAGCCAACGATGCACGATAACTTGAAGCCGGATAAACCAATGATGGCTTGCTCAGCGCTCATCTCTCGGAAGATAAATTACAGTCAAGTAATCCAACTTTGACTGATCATCCATACAACAAATGCGGCATTGAAACAGAAACCTGAAGTATTACTTAAAAATAAGGGGCTGAACGCCGAAGTTACATACATGACAAAAGTCTACTGCAAAATAAGTACACACAACAAACATCCCTTGGAATAGCCAACACTCCGAGTCGACAACAACCCAAAGTGTTCGCTCCCGAGACGAGCGTCGTAGAAAAGAACAAAAGATACCCTAGGATTTTAAAGGAGAAAGTTAAAACTCCACAAAAACTTTCAAAGGTTGTGTTCGGTAAGGATTGAGAAGATGAAGCACAGAGTTTGGACACGTCGCGAGTACAAGTCGTCTTCAGGCAACAACTAACCAACAATTATCTCAGCCGAAGAAAAGACAACTTGGGGATAGAACTCACCATAAAAAGGGGGTATTTTCACGGCGGATGGTTGCCAGCGCCATAGTCAGGCAGGTGTTGAGGGTATCCTCCCATGCCTCCACCGTCCTATAGCAAAGAGATCAATAAATTATGCGAGACTATAGGATCAATACATACGCCTTCCATCTCAAAGGCTTTGGGATTGCGCTCAACGAGCTCACCCAAGGGTACCTGATAAAGGAAGATCCACAGTTAGTCCAATCAAACATAGCCACGGCTATCGCTCAGGGAAGAAGACCTACGGGGGCGGCGATGGCAGCAGCGGCGATAGAGAGAACCACGGCAATGAAAGAGAATTGCATGAGTACTTTCGGAGAGGTGCGCGGGGAGCGATATCGCATGAATTGGCGGTAATTTATACGAGAATCCTTCATACCGCATCAATGTTTCGACATACTAATGTCAACCTTTCTGATGTGCCGGGCCTGTCATGACGCGTTTTACATGCACTAAAACGATTCCGGCAAGATAAAGACGAATGGGTTTGTGTGACGTCGGATTCCGCTAATGTTTTGAAAGCACACGATGCCGGTCGTTGGTCTCAGTCTCAAGTGACTTCGTCCAAGACATCAGACGTCACGAGTGCTGATAAGAAAGTAACCGGATTCCAAGATATTTTGCTGCTGTGTCCCCTTGGCCAAGCCAGCGCATCCTTTTCAGTCCAAATGATGTCGATCCAAAGATTGATCTACTCACAAATTATCATCACATGTTGATGAGAATGACACTCGAGCTCTTCCTCAAGCGGAAGCCGGTTGACCGTACCGATCATGCTGGGTACTTGGCCCGTGGCCCAGCTCGAGTGGAAACATCTTCTCACAACGTTTCAGTGTCGGCTTGGCAACGGTAGTCAAGAATCAGCAAGTGATTTACCACCATCATTCTTGCCGTGAAAAATTCTCCATCCCATCCGATGACACTGACAGCAGGGTGTTTGGTTTGCGGATCCCCGCGAGGTACCGGGTTCTTATATGACAAGGATTGGTGGTTGTCAGTGTGTTTCGTCACATGGGTACAATGTCCTATTAAGTAATAAGTAGGTACTTACCTCAGTTAGTATTGCAGGTCCATCCGTTCTGACAGGGTCTGCACCACCCCAACGACAGCGGTGAGCTACGATTCTGAATGGACGGGACCAGAGCCTTCAGACGAGATCACAAGGGAAACAAGAGAAACCAACATACATGCGTCGATATGATGCTTACCCTCCATGGTGCTGACTCGGGCAAGTTCAGTCATTTAACAGTAGCGCGGTTTTCATTATTTTCCTCGAACACGTTCGTAGTCTCAGGCTGAAACGGGGCTTTGTAGTACGTGATTCACGTCACCGGCGATCGCTGTATATGGTTCGCTGCTCAATTTTCTCCAGATTCGGATGAGGCACAGTGCAAACGAGTGACCCGACGTATTGGCAACGATGTTGAAATTCTAGAGCGTGAATTTGAGTTGGACGTTCGAACGTTCGAGGGAAGGCATGCACCGGACGCAACTCCTGTCTACCGCGGATGTTCGACCTGTTCTGCCAGTGAAGGTGCATCTTGAATGACTCGGATATGGAACTTGATCATATCGGTTCCGTCGGTTGCCCGATTGAAGTTCGCCATAGTTCAGCGTACGCGTGTGTGTTGCGAAACACTAAGTAGGCCAAGCATTACTACTACGTCGGGTGAGAATCTTACCCGGCAATAACCGGTTTTCAGTTGCAAAGGCCCTACGCGAAGTACTCAATTAGGTCCGTTGAACCCTGGAGATTTCAACCAGGATGACGTCGCTAGCAAGCGATACTGCAGCAAAAGCGAGGATTGTATGTCGGTCGAATTGGCGACAGATCTCGTCATCAGTGTGAGGTTCGACGCGCATTTCAAGTTCATCCAGGTTTGTCATTGATCAGCAAGGATTTCGACAAGATCCCTACATCACTCGTCCATTACACACGCATTAGCCTTGCTAGCTCGAGCTCGAGTGATGGGCTGCGCCTCACCGGAACATTTTCCAAAGCTGCGGAGAATGTCCAACCAATGTGATTAATTCAACTTCAATATCTTCCAGGTGAATTGTAGGTCGATCAACCGTTGGGTGCATTCGCGGTCTGACTCTTCCTGCTGACCATGCGTCTGACGATATCCACAAAATCATAGATCTATCGCGTCACCGATTCTCCTTCCGTCACCTACAAAGATATTATTACTGATAATACTGAGGGAGATGGGCCGAAATAGAAAACGTCGATCACTTTCGTCATAGATCACTCAAATGACGGTCGATGTTGATTACAACCTACGCGAATCGCAAGGGCCATACCTCCGAGTTGAGGTGTCGACGAGAATAATATTCAACTCCTCCCTAACGTTGGATGAGGGTACGGATTATATAACAGTAGCCTATCAAAAGGAACATTCCTTCACCTTGATCGGGCTCTGAAGATGCCAATCACATTGCTGGACCAATAGTGATTCGCGTGATTATTCCTATTCCCCGAGGCTAGTGCAACCCTAGGAACAGGGGTCGGGACGTTGCCAGCCAATCGACGAGAGATAAGAATCGGAATGCAATCCGACGAACCTGAACAGGTCGTTTCGACTAAAAACGGAGAGCTACAAGCAATTTATCCTCGTGAAAGTGCTACGCAGCCCGAGGGGCCGTGAGTGGATTGCAGTGGTGACACCAGTGATCGTGTGACAGACGCGCTGCGAACGAAAATCACATGCCAATCCTCAAAAGTATATGAACCCCAGTCCCTGCGTCACATCTTCATTTCCTCCTCTCCATTCTTGTCATGGCTGCCGCTACTCAATCCCAGCCTCAGCCCCTGCCTCAATCGCAACTCCCCGAGATCACCGTCATAAACCGCGTCGCTTCCATCCCCCTTATCGCGTCCTCCCTGGGGCAGATACATTCGACCCTTTCATCAAACCTACTCACCCGCTCCCCGTACCACGCCGCCCAGGTAATAACGCAAACTGCGTACAGCTACTCCCAGCCGTTGCAAATCCGTCTTGCACCCCTTATCATCTCTGCCGACGGCTATGCCAACAAAGGACTCGACGTCATCGAGCACAAGTATCCTTACCCCTTCCAGGTAAAGCCAGAAGAAGTAGCCACCTACGTGCGGGAAAGGCGTGACAGCGTCGTGTCCTCCGCAAATGAGCGATTCGACAAGTCCGTCAAGTCCCCGGCGGTGGGCGTCGCGGAGGGTATCGATAAGGTGCATTCCACGTGATTTCAGGCACCGAGAGATAATTGACAGGCACCCGCAGAAATTCGCCCCTATTGTCGACTACCTTGAGAGCGCCATCAACAAGGTCGGGACCGAGTCCGGCAGAAGCTCGCCGACCTCCACCTCATCTGAAGGCCAGTACCAGTACCAGTACCAGCGTGTATACGCCATCTCGAAGCACCTCAGGGACAATGTCTACGTTTACTCTTCGGAGCATCTCAAGCAGCTCCAGCAACAGAGCGTTCTTGTGTCAGTAAAATATGCCCTTGACGCTCACTATATGCGCTCATTATCGTAAAGTCAAAAGGCTATCGACACAGCCAACTCTATTCAGGGGCTCGCTGCAGCGTCCATTACTACCGCTCAAACACGGATCCATGCTCTCTCCGATAGCATGCTGCAGGAGTTGCAAAAGCTGCAACAATCGACTACTGCGCTCCCACAAACTATCCAGTCTACTTATCCCGACATCTCTAAAACTATAACGGATCTGCGCAACATCGTCACAACCCCTGATATGTCGGTCAGTGACAAGGTTCTCCGCGTCACCGAAGAGGTCAAGGAGGGTGTCAGGCCGATGCTTGAAAAGCTGTCGCAGAGAATCGGAGACCTCGCCAAGGCCATTGGCAAGAAGGAAGGGGAAGGAACCGATAGCAACGGACACACTGAGTAATGGTGTTCTCGTTTCGTTGTCTCGTATTATCGTATGGTTTCTTCGTTAATATCTTTATGTTTAGATTCAGACTTTAGATCCTTTCGTTTCATTCTCGACGTTGTGTAGCGTTACGCAAGCACTTTTGTACGACTTTTGTATGCATTTTTTAAGGGATTGTCATTGGGTTTCCGCATGTATGCACCACGTACATTGTCTCTCCTAAAAGTGACGCAATGTTCACGCCATCCGAATCTGACATTGTGATCGACGGGTCATCGGGTGTTACTACATCTCCAAGCTTACAAACGACAAGCGCGAGTGATAAAACAATCAGTACATACAGTATTGGCGGGCTTCGATCAGCGTGGTGCCCATCCGCCGTTGTTAACAGTACAGCCGAATGATAGGGCGGGAAACGTTTCCCCAAATGTCGAGAGAAGACACGGAAGCATACGGACCGTATCATCTATACACCTTCCTTTCGGGGCGCGACGAGCTCCGACCACTGGAACGCGTCTAGACTCGAGATCGAGCTGCGCTTGTCCGCGGTGGTGGCGACGATGCGCGGGCTGGCGCTCAGCCGCATGCTCGTGCGGCTGCCTGAGCGAGATCTGACGGACAGGTCGCGTGGAATCCCGGAACGGGTGGAGGATTGGGAGGAGGACGAGGAGGCGCGGCGGTGGCGCATGCGTTGGGTCGGGTCGACATCTGGGATGTTGGCGACGAGGGCGAAGAGGGAGAGGACTGGAAGAGTGTGTGTATGGGGGCGAGGGAGAGGTGGGGAGATATATGGGGAAGGAAGATATAGTGAGGGTCGAGACGAAACCGAGAAAAGAGATACTCACTGTCGACGATGGAGACGATACCGCATAGGTTTCCGCTTCCAGAGTTGGAGAGGAAAGGAGAGGATGGGAGGGAAAAGTCGTCGTCGGTGACGAAGAGCCTGTGCGAGTTGGCTGCGAGAACGGGGGACGGGCGTAGATCAGAACAGGGAGGAATGCGGAGAACAGAGAGGAAAGACGGACTGGCAAGAAGCTTCTGCATGGTGTACGACAGGGTACTGGTAGGGAATACGACGTATACTGCGCAGGGAAAGGCATCGATATCTTGGTCAGAGATGCGAGACGTGTCTCTTGCCTGGATATTTATCCACACCGTCTGTTACTCCATCAGGTTCCTATGCTAGGGTTAATGTCAGGGGCATAATAGGGTGTCAGTGTTCAAACCTTGATCTGTGCGATGAACTGATGCACAGGGGTGGAGAGTATATGGTTGCTCTGAGTCGGAACGACAATCTGGGAACAAGAAATCGATATCGAAGAAAAAAGCTGCGGATAGGTAGAGATAAATACCTTGCCAACGTCAGTAACGGTGACCGTGCTCAACAACGTCCCCGAATCTTCATCGAGGACGGCAACGCTGCTCACGCCTTGTTCGCTCATGAGGCGCATGACATCGAGGACCTGCGACGTGCTAGACGTCGCGACGACCGAGGTATACATATGCAGAGTGGGAAGGGTCAGTGAGTGAAGCGAGCTCGTGAGGTAAGACTGGAACGTCGAAGTTCGTTCCGCGTAGGCAGAGAACCAGGACAAGAGGCCCATGTCGGACACCATGCCCAGGTACGTATTGAATGGAGAGGGCGAGCGCACGAGTACTAAACTTGTGTTAAGCATCTCAACTGATATTGTTAATCGACGGGATTCGTACCCCTGTGCGTTCCACGGGCGAAAACAGCCAACAGAGATACTATCGTCGCTTCGTAGGCGACGACTTCGAGAAAGTTCTTCTCGGACAAGTCTATCACGTGTCAGAGAAGAAGAAGAATCGGGTATCAATTTAGTACTCACTGCTGACGAGGTGCACAGGAACGCCACCAGAGCGTGCTGCAGACATGATTTGGTCGGCTCGAGCATTTGCTTTGAGCTCGTGGGGAGGAATAGTATGTCGGGTGGCAGCAAGGGTTAAAAATGCGTTGACATCAGAAAACTAGGTCGCCGTCAGAGCAGCATGTGATTCGGATAGTGGGACACTCACGTCAAAGAGGCCAAGGAATGGGGAGCCCGTTTGTGCGTCAGGCAGGGTCTTGACTGCTAGGCATGAGATATCCTCCCTTAAAAGCAACTGCAGGGATTTATGAGCAAAGGAGGCGTAGACCGAGAACCAAACTTGCATCGCAGGCGTCTTCCACAGTGCAGTCTGCGTCGACAGCAACAATGCGACAATCGATGAGATCTGTATCCACGAGGGCAGTAAGCAAGGTGCTGAGAAGGAACTCTTACAAGGATCTACCTCTAGCGTTGACGTGCGTCCATGATTCGACCCACTTCTCGGCGTCTGGACCTGATGCTACTGATTGAAGCAATACCGTGCCCGATGGCGAGTCGCGACCGGTGGGGCTTCTGGAATGGGTTACGGGCGTTGAGGCTCTCCTGTAGGGTGAACCTGCGATTGCCTGCATGATCAACGTCCGAGTGTGGTGGTCAGAGGAGTAGGGAGTAGAGCGGGGCGGCGGTGTGGCAGGGGACGTGCATGACTTTTAAATCGAAGCGTCAACGTTTACGTTACAAGTGTAGAATTCTGGTTTGCCATGTCCGTCGACCTTCAAGACGTACCACCCTACCTCATACAGCCGCTCGTACCGGAAATAACAGTCGGGAACATCTCGTGCGCTCAGGCACTCGGTATGCACAACGCAGCGCCTATCGTGCACATCACCCATGGGATTTACCAGGTTCCGAGGTCTACGTCGGATGCACAAATGGCGAGTTGTTACGATACTCCCTCCAAGCTGAGAAGGTCAGTGGGGATACGTATGGGCTGTCTGTAGATGTCAAACTTCTCTTCAGCAAGAGTCCTACTCTTTGGTTTCACGTCAGAGTCTTCCGAGCGGAAAACCTATCGATGAACTCGTCCTGATCCCATACATGTCCCGTGTGATGATACTTTCCGGTGAGTAGGCGTTATCATCTTGCTCGAAACTGCTTAACTTGTGCCGTGTTCAAAGATCGCCAAGTCCACATTTATTTGTTGCCTTCTCTTGACCCCGTGCCCAACATCAAGCCCCTTCGTCACATAGAGGTGCTTGCTGTCGACCAGCTCCAACTCTCTCGGGCCACGTCTACGACACACGATAACTCGAGCAAGTTGCCACCGGTCGACTTTTGTGTCATAAAACGGAACGTCATTGCGCTGTATAGCCTCTATGAAGAGCGTCTACTTTCTTCCAGGGTCAGTCTGGGTTAGCTCGGGAAAACGACGACGAAACTGATTGATGACAGGAAATCCCTTACCGACCGGGAGCTCAGCTGGCGCGACGTGCGGGTCAATATCTCTGTGTCGCTGACAGCCAACGCTACAATGTTATCGATTTGCACTCTGCTCAGATGGTTCCCGTTCTTCCTATCAATCAGGCAATGGACGATCCAACGCCAATTAAGCCATTTATCCTGGTCATTGGGGAGAACGAGTTTCTGGTGTTGTCGTGGATGGGTGGGAGTACGCTCGGTATCTTTATTACGGGCGAAGGTGATCCTGTCAGGGGTGCCCTAGGATGGCCGAGTCATCCGCATTCTGTGTGTGAGTGAGGATTGTGATCCACCTCTCTTTCGGAACAAACCAATATCGACAGGCCTGGATTACCCAAACATTACGACACTCTTGCCCAACGGCACCATTGAGATCCACAGCGTCGAGACACAATCAATCATTCAGGTTGTCCCGGCTCCGCTGGACGGCGACACACCTGCGGAACAGAGAATTGGACTGGTAGCATCTCTGGGCAGATACGTAGTGCCGTTTTCTGAACACTCTGAGAAGATGCGCAGGACCACACTAAGGTTTGATAGAAAATAAACTCGGTGTGTCTATAAATCCATTGTTGACCTGAATTGGAGCTTGTCCACCGAGCATTTCCACGTGACCAAGCGTTGTCACAACGCTTTGATCTCCTCATCGCGTCGCGTACTTAATCACGCCCGCGCTTGGACTGTTTCTCTCTCACTTTTTACTTCTGCCCTCCATGGACTGTTCGTTCTCTGCTTCATTTGACGATTTGGAAGAACCTCTGACGCCAGCTCGCTCCCCGAGTCGTCTTGACTTTTGCATTCAAGACATGGACTTTGAATCGCACGACATGGACTGGTCCTGCCATCCATTTCGAGACGAATGGCAGTTCCTCGAAGAGGAAACATTCCCTGTCGACATCGCTCCAGATGACCCTCATCTTCAATTCGTGGAGGACGATCAAGACGAGTCACCAACTGCTGTTGATTCGCAGGCACACGAAGACTCAATCATGTCTCACGCGTCGCCTGAACTACTAGATGGCTCAATGCATCAGGTCGCCATCGAGCCACTGGCTCCTATACCACTCCGTCCCCCCGAGGTGGAATTCCAGGTCGACTCCCAAGAACAGGCGTCCCCATCCTGTGTTGCACCGCAGAGGCTGAATTACCCACATCATGGACTCTCCCGTAGCGCCCTTCTCCAACGAAAAGCCCTTTGGAATTCTCGACACGAAGAATGGGTCGAATGGCAGTCACGCAAGCACCAGGGCGAGGCACAGAAGCTGGAGTGTGAGACTGATCGCGCATATACGGGCCTTACTACTACTGCTCGACCACGCGTACCCGAGATCCCACCGTATATGCGCACCCCTCCGTCAGGATTGGAGCGTGACCTCGCGGACCACCCGCCCAAGCAACAGGAACAGGACGTTTACTCTACAATATATCCCCGTGTCGGCGATATCTCGGCGCTGAGGGACCCGTACGCTGCCAACATTGATCGTTGCTTTTTCCGGTACCCTTTGTGGACGCTTCACAAGACACTATACGTCTTCAACATGCAACAGCGAGCTGACCCGTACACACCTGTATCCGCCACGACAAGCGTTGAATCTTCACTGTCCTCCTCATCGATACTGCGTTCGTATTCTTCGTCCACGTCTGGAGACAGCATATAATCTGACTACACCCTCGTCACAGAAGAAAGCCCCGTTTCCCCAAGTCAGACAGCTCTGGAAGAATCTCCAAAGCCCGCTTCGTCTCCGTGCATGTTTTCCTCGTGGAACAGTTTTTGCGGATGGGAGCTCTCCTGGTATGCCAGATGGGAGTTGTTGATTGGTCTCTTTGAACGCAGCGTCGCCAAGCACGAAGCTCTTAGAATCGCCATGAATGAAGTCGTGTCTGGCGAGTCCAAGGCAACCTTTTCATCGCCCCCCGGGCGGATCTTCAAGTTTACGGTTGGAGATGACGTGGAAGAGTTCCATGACGATGACGAAGATGACGAGGATTATGGGACGCTCGTCTCCTCGAAATTCAATGTGAACTTGGACGAGGAGTGCGAGAGAGCAATGGCCTTTTATCGCAGATCTGAGTCGACGACGTATTCGGAGGTTGATTTGCGATGACTTTGTCACACAATGGTTTGGTTGTATTCGGAAGAGGAGAAGGAAAAGGCATTTCAAGTTCAAGGTTGTATTGTATAGTTTTGTTTTGGATCTAACCCGCGATCACTGTACATTGTCATAACGTACGTACGCTACTATATGCTCAAACACGCCTTTCAGAGTTTCAGATCGTATAGTCTGAAATGTCTGTCACGACTCACTTGATTGGAATCTGTGCCATGGGCGTCGTTGACGCAATATACAAGGTGCTAGCTAAGCTCCTCAAGCTAGTCAGACTACCTTGAGCCCTAGGCCTGTTCTTTTGACAGGGGAGATGCAACTTCAAATCACAACACGACTAATATTGCTGTTTCGGACCAGGGGGTGGGCAACTGCGACAAGACGAAGTGAGCGAACTCTGCATGATCCCCTCCCCCCGATAAGTTGCGCCGTGGGGCTGTCGATCGGCGAGGCGTATGGCCGCGGTCCACCAAACAATTTGAATCATTGGCAGTCGAGCGTCATGGCCGTGCAAGTCTGCCCAGTATGATATGCACAGGGAACAGCAGATAAGTATGTACATGTCTCGATCTGTACTGCGTGCAGGTAGGATAGCCCTTCTCTTGTTTCTTAAGACTTATTTATTTTTATGAACACGCTCGATGAGACGCACCCTCCACCCAGCTATGGTCAATCGACTCTGGACGCAGAAGAGAGAACAACGTTAGTACCAGTGGATTCGCCAAATATCTGGAAAAGGAACAGGTTCCGACGCATATGACGATACCAAGCTTCGTTGTCAGCAAATTCGGGAAGGGCATCAGGTTTGGCACACGAACGGCAGTGTTTAAACGCTATCATGATCAAAGTGCAGAAGCGTTAGGATCAGAAAGAGAACAGATATTTGATTCAAAGTAGAGAATGCATGTATGTTATCACGCACGCGGTGTGGGATGCTCTTGTGAGCTGCCCGTGGCTGGAGTAGGACGTACGTCGGTACCACACTTGTCATCCCAAAACTCGCAAAACGGCTCGGAGTTGTCGAAGAAGGCGTCGAGATTGCACACGGCGAGGATCATGCCCGGAATTCGGTCCATGTCAGTAGATTACTCGGGGGACAAGTTCGTTCAGGATGGGCCAAGAAAAGTAAAAATTGAACATACTCGATTCTTCTTCTCCATCAAGTCCAACGCGGCATTGATCGCCCCGCAGCTAGTTCTATGACCCTTGTCTGTAGTCAACCACCAGTTCATGAAGTAATCTGTGAAGGCGGCGTTGTCTGTCATCGCAAGCAGTGGTCCCCAGGCGTCCACCATACCCCGTATTCCAACGTCGCTTTGTAGGTCAAGAATTTTTGACAGATCGACTCGGTCAAACCGGATGCCAGTGGTGGACGGAACGCCATACTCGGCAAGCTGACCTTCGGAAATGAGCCGGGCCAGCGCGCAGGCATCCCTGTTGAAGATGTGGAACGTGATCATGATGCGATGTCGACGAATATTGTGAGCGAATGCCCGTAATTCGTTCGAGACAAAAAAGTGAAGGTACCATACACTTTTCCTGCAGCGAGAACCTTGCCTACACTACGGACGTATTAGTCCTCTCTCTTGATTTCGAATGAAACCACTACTCACTCTCATATCTCGAAGGAATCTGCATGATAAGTTTGTAGCCACTTGCCATCCACGAAAAGAGACGGATTCTCCAAATAGGGGTATGATGCCGAGTCTCCGAATCTCCAAAAAGGAAAGACGATGGGATGGTTTCAAGCCCACACATGGGTCCGACATCCATCGACCATCACTTGCCCGATGGTCCGACCCTCGGAACCGACGAGCAAGCATGATCGCCTGAGCCCATCCCTGAGATGACTTAAGCCACAGTCCGTCCATCTACTGGCAATTATCAGTTCGCAGTCGTCATGGCGGTGCAAAACCGCTGGGCTTGATATGTACTAACTAGATCCCAGCAACGACATATTTACAGGGAAGGCAAAGTACTGCACGCAGTAGGATACCCTTTTCTTGTGGTTCGAGAACTATTTCATGTTCTTTTTGTGGACAAGTTCGACGAAACGCACCATCCACGAAGCTCTGGTCAATCGACTCTGTATTCAAAACCCAGAAGAGAGAAGAATATGTTGGTCACAGTGAATTCGCCAAAGGTTGGAAAAAGGAAACGCACATGACGATACCAAGCTTCGTTGTCAGCAAACTCCGGAAGGGCCTCAGGCTTGGCACCGACGGCGGTGTTCAAGCGCTAATCATCAGAAGCGTTGGGATCAGAATAAATCCATAACAAAGATTTGTTTCAAAGGAGAGAGAATGCAGATTCGGATAATGTATGTAAATCACGCACGTGTGAAATAATCCTGTGAGTTGTCCGTGGCTGGAGTTGAACGTCGGTACCGCAGTTGTCTCTCAGAAATCTAAACAATGGTGCAGAGTTGTCGTAGAAGGCGTTGAGATGGCGTAAAGCGAGGATCTGGCACAGTGTTTCGTCCATGTCAGTAGGATACTTGAGGGACAAGTTCATTCAGGTTGGGCCAAGAAAACAAAAGTTGAACATACTCGATTCTTCTTCTTCATCAAGTTCATCGCAGCATCGAGAGCCCAGCGGCCAGAATTCTCAATACAACCATTGTATGTATTCTCCGCCCAGTTCATAAGGTACCCTGTGAGGGCGGCGTTGTCTGTTTTCGCAAGCAGTGGTCCCCAGGCGTCTGCTACACCTCGTATTCCGACGTAGTTTTGGTCAAGAATGTTTGACACGTCGATCCGGTCAAACCGGATGGTGGACGGAACACCACACTCGGCAAGCTGACCCTCGGAAATAGCCCGGGCCAGCTTAGAGGCATCCCTGTCGAGGACGTGGAACGAGATGGGATGTTGCCGAATATTGCGGGCAAACGCTCGTAGTTCGTCCGAGACGAAAAAGTAAAGGCAGCCATAAACGTCTTCGGGTTGAGCACCGTGCGCTTTTCCTGCAGCGAAAACCTTGTCTACACTACGGGACGTATCAGTGCTCTCTCTTGATTTTGAATGACACAGCTACTCACTCCCAAGATTCAAGGGGGTCTGCATAAGAAGTTTGTTGCCATATACCATCGGAGAAAAGAGACGAATTGGGCGCGTTGCAGTGGGCTTTCATGGCTCCAAATGGGAGCATGATACCGAGTCTCCGATACTCCAAAAAGGCAAGACGATGGGAGGGTTTCAAGCCCATATACATCAGATCTCTGAAATCGGTGTGCGAGGGTGCATTCCTCACACGCTTATACTCCGCTTGCACCCGATCAGGAGATATAACAGGCCCAACGTTGTCCATCAAAAGCTTCCGGACGCGAGAGGAAAGAATGCAATTCAAGGTCGAATGAGGGCCCAGAGGAGTGACGATCGGCTCGTCAGGTTTGCTTTTCTTCAAAAGGTCTTCCACGATCGATAAAATTCGGAGGCGGTATTCCATAGGCAGGAATATAGAATACCAGAAGTGCAGGGCTATGTCTGCGGCGACCGCTTCATCTGGTATTGATCCCAAGATCAAGAGCAAGGCTATATTGCGAGATACGATATAGGGACTCCAATCGTTTAGAAGTATTGTCAGTTTCCCGGAGTAATCTGGTCCAAGGGCATTGACTGTTGTGACGATATTTCGAATGTCGCCCGAGGCTGGAAGGAACTTGGGTCAAGGGAGGCGCTGATTTGCGCAAAACTCCTACCAGCGAATGCAAGCGATAGGTCTGTTTCTGGGTCCCTCTCATTATTTGGTAAGTTGATAATATCCATAGCCCGGATATTCCCCCACCTGTGAGGAAAATTCAGTGGTTGGCACTCCGCAGAAGTCGTAAGATGAAACTACAACAGACAATGCTTCGCCGACGTTCAGCGGATCTTTAAGGCTAGATGCGTTCGCTGCATCCACGAGCTCCTTCTCAACGAAAAAACTGGGGAGACGACATTCGGCGACCCAACCAGGCTTCCAGTCACTGGATATGATAGGATCTTTGCAATCTGTATGCAGCTTCAATGAGACGATGCAGCATCATGGGAAAGTCGAGGCTCACCTGACTTGTGGATCTTCCAATGGACCCTTTGACATTCCTGCGGAGGCGATGAGTTGGCGTCCAACGATGGTCAGAGAACAATGTCTTACCTTGGAACAATAGGAAACCAGCTTGCATGAACTACAGACCATCTTTCCGGGATTCTCACATGCGGCATAGACATTGACATTAGCGCACGGGAGGACGTCCAACGGCGTATACTTGGGAGATTTATTCGCCATCCTACTGATCGATCTAGACGATTACACTGAGCGAGACGATTGGGAACTTATGTAGATACACCAAGTGAGTGAAGGATGAAACAAGTATGTACCAAAAATGAAGCTTAATTTTGTAACGCTGAAGGAAAGGCAAATTGATTATGTAATGCAATAGTCGAAGTTTCCTTTGCAAAACCTACGAAATGGGTTTAGTCGTGGCGATATATAAGATCACCCGCAGTCGGTCACATCATGGTGCACAACCACTCAACATGATACATACTAATTCCCAGCGACGACAATATGGACAGGGATTAAATACAAGGAGGTAATCTGTACTGCGTACAGCAGGATACCCCTTCCAATATTGTGGCTCGAGACCTATTTCTTTTTCTTTTTGTGGACAAGCTCGACGAAACGCTCCGTCCACGTCATGTTGATCAATCGAGTCTGCATTCAAATGGGAGAAAAGGGAAGAACGTCAGTGACAATGGATTCGCCAAAGCTCTCGGGGAGCGATTGGTTCCAACGCACATGACGATACCAAGCTTCGTTGTCAGCAAACTCGGGGAGAGCCTCCGGTTTGGCACCAACGGCGGTGTTTAAACGCTATCAGAGAGTTTCCGAAGTGTTCGGATCAGAAGAAGTCTAGAACGGAGAGTACGTATATCACGCACGTGTGGGA
Organism: Leccinum uliginosum; assembly: GCA_038091455.1. Classification (NCBI taxonomy): domain Eukaryota; kingdom Fungi; phylum Basidiomycota; class Agaricomycetes; order Boletales; family Boletaceae; genus Leccinum; species Leccinum uliginosum. The sequence continues at coordinate 18,022 of JBBPOM010000471.1, forward strand.
TGATCTTGTGAGCTGTCCGCAGCTGGAGTTGGAGGTCGGTACCGCCCTTGTCTTTCCAATACTTGGAAAACGGTCTGGAGTTGTCATAGAAGACGTTGATATCGCTCATGGCAAGGAACACGCCCAGTGTTGGGTCCACGTCAGTACGAATCTTGGGGGACAAGTTCATTCAGGATGGGCCAAGAAAACAAAGGATGAACATACTCGGTTCTTCCTCTTCATCAAGTCCAATGCAGCTGTGAGTGCCTGGCGGCCAGACTCTTCAACACGACCCTTGTCTGAAGCCACCGCCCAGTTCATAAAGTACCCTGTGAGGGCGGCGTTGTCTGTTTTCGCAAGCAGTGGTCCCCAGGCGTCCACCACCCCTCGTATTCCAACGTAGTTTTGGTCCATAATGTTCGACACGTCGATCCGGTCGAACTGGGTGGTGGAAGGGACGCCATACTCGGCAAGCTGACCTTCGGAAATGGCCCGGGCCAGCGCGCAGGCTTCCATATTGAAGACGTGGAACGTGATGCGATGTCGACGAATATTGCGAGCGAACGCTCGTAGTTCATCCGAGACGAAGAAGTAAAGGCAGCCATAAACGTCTTCGGGTTGCGCACCGTGCGCTCTTCCTGCAGCGAAAACCTTGTCTACACTACGGACGTATCAGTGCTCTTTCTTCATTTTGAACGAAACAACTACTCACTCCCAGGATTCGAGGGGGTCTGCATAATCAGTTTGTAGCCACTTGCCATCGGAGAAAAGAGATGGATTAGGCACGTTGCAATGGGCATTGATGGCTCCAAATGGGAGTACGATACCGAATCTCCGGAACTCTAAGAAGGCAAGACGATGGGAGGGTTTCAAGCCCATATACATCCGATCTCTGTAATCGACGCGCGAGGGTGCATTCCTCACGCGCTTATACTCCACTTGCGCCTGATCAGGGGATATAACAGGCCCAGCATTGTCCATCAAAAGCTTCCGAACGTTAGGGAAAACGAAGCAATTCATGGTCGAATGCGGGCCTAGAGGAGCGACGATCGGCTCATCAGATTCACTTTTCTTCAAAAGGCCTGCCACCATTGACAAAATTCGGAGCCGATATTCCATAGGCAGGAAAACAGAATACCAGAAGTGGAGCGCTATGTCTGCGGCGATCGCTTCATCCGGTATTGACCCCAAGATCAAGAGCAAAGCTATATTGCGAGATACGGTATGGGGATTGAGATCGTTGAGGAAGATTGTCAGTCTCCCGGAATAATCTGGTCCAAGGGCATTGACTGTTGTGACAATATTCCGAATGTCGCCCGAGGCTGGAAGGGATTTGGGTTAAGAGGGACGCTGATAAATGCAAAACACCTACCAGCGAACGCAAGCGATAGGTCGGTTTTCGGGTCCCTCTCATTATTTGGTAAGTTGACAATATCCATGGCTGGGACATTCCCCCAACTATGAGGAACTTTCAGTGGTCTGCGCTCCGGAACAGAAGTAAAATTAAAATAAAACACAGACAGTGATGTGCCGATGGATAGCGGATCTTTAAATCTAGATTCAAATTCATCGGTTGCAGACATGGACCCGACGAGAAAACTTGGGTGACGACATTCGACGACCCAACCAGGCTTCCAGTTATTGGATATGATAGGATCTTTGCAGTCTGGATGCAGCTTGAGACGATGCAGCATCATGGGAAGGTCAGGGTTCACCTGACTTGTGGATCTTCCAATGGGCCCTTTGACATTCCTGCGGGCGCTATGAGTAGGCGCTCAACGATGGTCAGAGAACTGTGTCTTACCTTGGAACAATAGGAAACCAGCTTGCATGAACTACAAGCCAACTTTCCGGGATTCTTACATGCGGCATACTCGTTGACATTGACATTAGCGCACGGGAGGACATCCAACGGCGGATACTTGGGAGTGCTATTCGCCATGCCGTCGATCACTCCTTGGAAACCTCCTGTGAACAACGAATAGAGTCCTCCAAGGAGTGATGGACCAGAATCATCAGGAGGGAGAATGCGCAGGTTAGAGCTCATCGATTGAGCTGGGGAGGAGAGGTGGGGATCAGAAAGGAGAACTGGTGAAGAAAAAAAAAGGACGCCTTCTTCTATACTACGTCTGCCTCACCCCCAACGTGCGGCACCAAACCTTCGCTGCCCTGAACCATCCTTGGACGCAGAATGATCATCTCCCTCCACTTTTGGTAACCGCCAACATTGTCACGGTTGTGGGTGAAAAGAAGGTCGTGCCACTGATAACGATCTGTTTGGTCCCTGAAAGAATATCATTCAAGCCAAGCATGAACAAGAAATTGCGAAGGGATCAAGATGGTCTGTCCGCAGCTCACTGGCAGAAAGCATGCCATCAAGCTTGGCAGCACTGAACAGGCGCGAAGAGTGCAACATGTTTCGTCAAGCAGTATGTATATGGATTAAAAGGTGAGAAACTTCGAGTTGTAGTTTGATGGACCTGAACAAGTTGGAAATTTCAAGCTTCAAGTTGCGCCGCACCGCCGGTCCGGGATCACGTTGATGGGGGTGTCCGATGTCCCTGTACTATATTGAATCTAGTATGATGTGACTCGTATCCATCATTCAAATTGAACTTCGAGCACTTCAAGTTTTCAGCCCACATAATTGCGTACATATGATAGCCACCGTCGCCGCCCCCGTTGGAAGCGAAACCGTCGGACATGCAATCCCGCCGTTCACACAACATGCCATCTCTTGTTCTCTTCCGACCTGGAGGGACAATGTCGATTACGAGGAAGGAGCGAAACGCATCGCGGATGTGATGGTCTCGGGATATCCGCGATTTTTTATGCATCTCAAAATCCAAAAGGTTCGTCGTAACAGCGTGACCATGGTTCACCGCGATTAGGTCTGATTCCGTCCAGCTTGCCGGTATCTGCGAGCAAAAGTTCGCGGTGAACGGGGAGAAATGTCTCTTGTGTCCTTCGAAAAAGGTAGCGGACCAGTGTCGAACTTTCGTTGTTAACCGTGTCGCGCTCGCTGGAAGCCCAACGCAAGTGAGACTTGTTCAGTATTTCATCTGTCCCGAAGACTCGTCTCCTGCAATGGGCCCATGTGCCGAGTTGCACATTGTGTTCTTTCCTCCAGACATCTTCCCTATCGCCAAACAGTTCTGGCAGCACAGTGGCCTTGGCATCTCATCTCGGTTCGCTGATCATTGTCTATCCCTTCTACCCGGCTGTGACGAGCAAAATTCCTCATCACACTCATCCCCGCCAGGCTCCCCAACTCTACCTCGTTCACCACTTAGAACTTCCAACAAGTACTACTCGGTCCAACAGCCTTACTCACGGATGCCATCGGGGGGTACCAGTCAACTCTCGAGCACAGTCTTACCTTCAGACGTGTTAAGCAAGGATCACAACACATACCTCGAAGAACGATACGGGCGTAATTTACCTCTCAGCGCTTCTCAATTTGCAAAAAGGGCCCTCCGTAGGCGTATAGCTGGTGTTCTTGTAAGGGACAATGTACAAGACGGGCCACATGGACCTTGCGCTGGCGCTCAGGATGTCGAGATTGGACCAAGTAGTAGAGGAGTTCAGGATGTAAACGAAGACGATGTCTTTCTTTACCCGACAGGGATGGCCGCAATTTGGAATGCTCATCAGCTCTGCCTGCGCTCGCGGCCCACAGCCAAGAGCGTTTGTTTTGGGTGATTTTTTTTTCCCTTAGCAACGCTAGTCACTGAAACGGCCCTGACCCTTAGATTTCCGTACATCGACACCTTCAAAATTCTGGAGAAATGGGGACCAGGAGCCCATTTCTTCGGCCATGGACTTAATTCGGACATCGATGCGCTAGAGAGTCTCCTTGCCGAAGAATCCTGTAAAGATCCAACGAAGCCTCCGATTCTTGCCCTCTTTACAGAGTTTCCATCAAACCCACTTCTGCGCTCAGCAGATATCCCCCGCCTTAGGGCGCTGGCAGATAAATATGACTTTTTGCTGGTTGTTGATGATACCATTGGGAACTTCGTCAATGTCGAGGTTCTGCCGTACGCAGATATCGTTGCTTCGAGTCTAAGCAAAATCTTTAGTGGTGATGGGAATGCCATGGGTGGGAGGTACGCCGTACTGCGACATTTCAGCGTGACTTGACCATCCATGCTCATCCAGCCTCGTCCTGAACCCGAAAGGGCGACACTATGCAACCTTGAAGGGTCACATGACAACCGCCTATGAAGATACATACTTTGGAGAAGACGCTATTTTCATGGAACGCAACTCGCGCGACTTTGTTCAGCGTGTCGGGGCTATTGACGAGAACACTCAAGCTGTCTGCGCATTCTTACGCTCGCGCGCTGCCACCGAGGGCGGACCGTCCGCTGCTATAAAAGCTATCTTTTATCCGAAGTACACGACTCCTGCCGAGTATCTGCGATGCAAACTACCTGACGGTGGCTTTGGTGGGCTGTTTTCGCTCACCTTCACGTCTTTGGCTGCGTCAAAGGCCTTCTTCGATGCGCTGCCCTGTTATAAGGGGCCGAGTCTCGGTACCAACTTCACCCTGGCTTCTCCATATACAATCCTTGCTCACTACACTGAGCTTGAATGGGCAGCACAGTACGGCGTTGAGGAAGGATTGGTGCGGATCAGTGTGGGCATGGAAAATAGGGAGTGGTTGCTCCACTCGTTCGAATCAGCCTTAACGGCTGCGGAATCTGCCAAATAGGACGTGGGTGGGACAAGCATATATGCGCTACTTCGCTATATCACGAAAGCCGCATTATATAATTAGATATCAGTAAGAGTTCGTATGCTTGTAGGGTCATAGATGAGAGCTGTGGACAAGACAGGACCAGATCATATACTCAAAGAGCCCTCTCTGACAAACAATAGAGACAACTTAGTATTCGCATACTATCGTGCTCGTATGTCAAAGCTTCACATCAAGCGATCACACACGGCTAACATTCTAGACAATAAATGGGGTGGTACTTCCTTCGTATGTTTGTTTCCACTGCTGGCTTTATTGATATCTGACAAGAAGTTAGTTACCGCAACGCAAGGAAGTTGATCTTCTGCTGATTAGAGGGGATCCTGGAGGTTGTAGTGACGGTCTTCCAAGGGCGCCTTGTATTTCTCTGCGCCGTGAGCGGAGCGGAAGGCAACGAGAACGGTCGGATAGGGCATCTTCAGGTGAAGTACGCTGTATTGCAGCACAGGTGCATTATTGGGCACAGTCAGCGAGACTGGGAGAGAGAAAGTATGTAAACAAAAGATAGAAATCAGTCAGGAAAAACGGTTCCGGAGTCCGTCCGAGTCGTTCAACCTGGCCCCACCGCGCAGCAAGAACTGTTCCCGTCTGTGGCATCGTCAATCAACCATCGCGAATGCCTCGCCACTATTGACCGTTCTTGTTTCTAGCGGAATCTGGAGATTGTACCAGAAATTTCGTCGAGTGACTGCGCTCCAAATCCTAAATCTAATGCGTCTCCGTCCCCGTTGTACCGACGACTCACCGTATGACGAAGCGACCCAGTGGATCAATTGGATGTGGAGAATAGGAAAGGCGTTACCAGCACACGAACGGGCCGTCTTGAAGGTGTCCCGTGATCACGTCGTCGGATCTGCAGTAATCTGAGTAGAGAGGTCGTCGGCGTTGGATGCTCGTGATGGTACCTGCTCGTCGGGGCAAAGCGCGAACCAGTGATATTGTAGTGGTTGTCAAGAGTCTTGCCCTTTTGAAGTTCCAGGCAATACTCTAGAAGCCATCTCAGCGCTGTTTTTGGAACAGAATGAGGGTTTTGGGAGAATGTGGTAGATATTTTCTTCGAAGCAGCAATCTCCAGGCCGTATCAAACGAGTTGATCGGAACGTAACATCATGATAGCAGCAGTATCGTCGCCGATGTCTGTGCCTGCGCCAAAGGCAAAATCCGGTACTTGGTCATCGAGAGACTACACTTTTCCACGCGATGCTAAGCAACTTGAAGCAACCTCCAATGGGTGATGTTCGCCTTAACTTCCTACCACTCGAACGGTCCAAGACTCTGTGCAGCATATCCTGGGCACGATTATCCACCACGCATTATTCTTTGGAACGCGACATCCGATTTCAAAGAGAGGAATTCCAAGACGAGCTCGTCACCTCTCGAACACTGGCCCAACTGCTACTCCGATCGTGATTCGTGACCAACAGCAGCCCTGCCACTCAATCTATTTGGGTTCTTTTACATGTCGTCGAGATTCTGTTCACTGTGACCATTCCCCTTTCTCTGATTTGGGTCACTACAGACGTCCCCATTACGTCCCAGCTTTGGAAATAGCAAACGCTCTCTTGTAGCATTGCAGTTCCGTTCAATTCTAATCGCATGCCATTTGCTTGTCCTGTACTGTACGGTTTCGGCCGTGCAAAATGACTAACACGGGTCTCGGATCGAGTCCAAAATCCGACTTGCCTGGTATTGGCTTGGCATCAGATCATGCTCTGTGCTGCTCAAGGTATTTTTAGGTTAGACTCGGCTGTATAGTAACAGAATTTCCTGATGAATTTCTCCTCGCTGTAGCACTCTTCTCTGTTGCTATCCGCAGCTTCAAAAACTGCTTACTAGTGATGTGTGGACTGTCGATCGGCGGCCATACTGCGCTCGATTCTCTCATTCATATCAAAGAACACACTAGTCCTTATGAGAGGTTCATCCCTTGTATTTTTTTTTTTTGATCACCGGTGATCACGGTGGGGATTCGAAAGGTGCAACGACTCATCACGAAAACCAACTTAGCGTTCCACCGCCTTGTTTAGATGCCTAATAAGGTCAAACATTTGTTCGTAAGAATCGTAACAATAATCGACTACAAGGGGGTTATATGGCGAGAACAAGATTCCCCGAGATGAGTATATGCATAGTAGTTTGTTGACCAATTTGCAAAGTCATTATGATAATGCTTCAATTATGTTTGCTATGGCACTGATCATTCCAATTATACGGTGCAAAGATAATAGACATACATTGACCCTCAAACATTCTTTATTGGTCGGAAGTCCTTCTAATTATCTTTCCTGAAGCTACTGAACTTGTACTAGCTCCCCAATATCGGGTGTCTATTGAAAATCACTCTGATTATCTTGTGTGATGATATTGGATTTGTATCCTTCTCTCAACATTTGTTGTAAATTAGATGAATAAGTATGGATAATTGATTTGAGGGCGCAGAGAGACGGATTATGGCGTCATTTCAGATAATCGACTCGTAATTCAATTTACAGCCATCCTCCTCTGCCAATTGGACAAATTTTCTGGCTATATGGCATTGCCACATCACAAAACTGGTTTTTATGCATTGTTCTTCACGCTGGACGGTGGACGGCGTGTTGTGAGGCCGGGAGGGTCGCCGTGCGCTGCGCTGCCGACCCATTGGTTCCGAGCGTGGCCCGCGCTAGCGGGCCGGAGAAAAATTCACCACCATATACGCGGTCCGCCGCCTCCAGCCAATCAGGGAATCGGTTTACAGTAAATTTTTCGCCCCGCCTCACTTTACACACTTTCCCGCTACT
>JBBPOM010000472.1:0-25528 GCA_038091455.1 Leccinum uliginosum
CCGATTCCGTCTGTCCGTCCCAACCAGAAAGACCACAACCCACCTTAATCCCAGCCTCCCGTAACTCCTGCACCAACCTGATCCGCTCCTCCAACAACCCATCACCCACCGCGATCACGTACGCTATCGTTTCCTTGCTCCTCATCCCCTTTTCGATCCATTTGGGCCATACCAGTGCGTATATTCGATCCAGCCCCGATGCTCACACCGATGCACAAACACTGCGCGCCCTTTTTTGTCTCTCCTGCCGCAGCGGACGTGAACGCTCCCACGAAGTTGTCGTACCGCCCGCTGGCGGCGATCGATCGACCTGACGCCTACTTGCGACTCGTCTACTTCTTCGTCAGCGTCTTCGGGTTTCGGTTTCTTGGTCTTCTTTTTGGGTGCTGTGGGTGTGGGAGTGAATGACCGCTCAGACGACGACGTCGGTGCAGGACCCTTGGGAGTGAAACCGGGTGGGACCGAGGCGGCCACGGTAGCTTTGTATATGATGCCAGTGTAGTAATCCAGCCCACGAGCAAGCGACATGTCAAACGAAAGCTATCGATTCGTGAGAACGACCACGCGGAATCAGGAAGGGGGGACGCTAGCTTCGACACACTTTATCGAGGACGTTGTACGCCCCGAGGAGCGTGAACAAGAGTTCCATCTCGAGGATGCCGTCTTTGGCACTCGGGTTGGACATTAGTTGTTCGTCGGCTTTTAATCGATTTAGTAGAGAAGGCCCTCCTGTTCCGGTTGTTGGTTGTTCGAAATTGCTGTGAGAGTCGATAGAGTGATGGAGGAACGAACTGACCTTTGAGCTTGACGTATTCTCCGATCCTGTCGGCTACCTCTAGGCTCAGCCCTTTCTCGTCAGTCATCTCTTTCCTGACATCTGTCCAAGGTAGCTGGAACGCACATAAATCAATTAAGGCCGGATGTACGGTACATCGTACATCGTCATGGACGAACATACCTTGTCTAGTTTGTCTACAGCAGAAGAGATCGTGCGTATCTTCTCGGGTGGCACGCCGCACGTTCCGAAAATCCCATCCAATATCTTTCGGTTGTTGATCTGTCGTGCAACACGATTTACAGTTCGATCGACGCCCGATGCGAGTTTACCATGCAACTAGCTCACCTTGATCGTAAACTCGCCCACGTCCAAGCGCGTCAAAATCGTACACAGCAAACTAACGATCTCGGCGTCCGGAATCATCGAATCCCACGAACCAACGATGTCCAAATCCTGACAAGTGGGAAATCAGTGCCCAGTAACACCAACAAATGGGCGGGGGCAGGACGTACCGCCTGCATAAACTCCCTCATCCGTCCCTTTGACATGACAGGATTATCCCTCCGATACACTTTCCCGACCTGCCATATCTTCCCCTGCACTGTCCCACCCGACATTGCGACATACCGAGCGAGCGGGACGGTGTGGTCGTACCTGAGCGCGAGCTGCTCGCCGCCCTGGTCCATGAGGTCGAAGATGAGTTTTGAGTCCTCGCCGTACTTGTCCGTCAGCACGTCCTTGCGCTCGAACACGGGCGTGTCGAGGCAGCTCCCACCGTACGAGGTGAAGACGTCCTTGACGATCCGCTCGATGTGCTCCCGGCAGAACATCTCGGCTGGTCCATAGTCCCGCGTGCCCTAGGAGAAGAAGGAAAAAATGACAAGACGAGCGGTGTAGGGTAAGACATCAATTCGAACTAAAGTGAGCACGAAAAGCAGGACTCGCCTTGGCAGTCTTGAGCAACAACCGGTCCTTTTTCTTCCCATCCTTGCCATCGCTGGGCCCAGATCCAGCCCCCGCAGCATCTCCTTTTCCGATCACAGCAAGCGCCTTCTTGAGCTCGCCGAGTTTCTTTTTGGCAGCATCAAGCGCGGCGGGGTCCGAGGTTATTTGCTGTAGCCTGAGCTCATTGACGAGCGCGGTCTGCTGCGTGATCTCTGCAGCGAGTGATTCAGTTGTGGACATTGCGCGTAATAGCGTGCGATGGTGGACAAACGCGAGACGGGACTGCAGCGATGATCGATAAACGCAATTGGCGCAGAGCAGTAGCGTCGGACGAACTGCCATATCCTGTCTGGAAATTATTGGCCGAATTAGTCCGACTGACTCGATTAGGACCCTGGTCACTCCCTTCGATTTTCGAGTCTGTCTTGACGAATGCGCTGCTTACTTCGTGTCGTATCTGGTGGTCGGCAAGTCGGTGGAGTGGTGTCGTGTCCTGGTACTTAATCACGGAAAGCGAGACTCGCAGATACGGTGGTCATGCATTTCTTGCACAAGGTGCGTTGTCGCCGCTTGTGGGTGCAAGTCGAAGCAATGGCTCATGCTTATGTGCTCACATGTACGAGGGCGAAATATACGATGGTACGCTTCAATTCGTCAATATTTGAACCCGCTGGAATGGGAGTCACCAGATCAAGGATTGGTGTAAATTCGACAATTTACGAGTATTCGTTCACGATCGATGCCGATACCACTGGGGATCCGTTCTCTCTGAACCATCTGTTTACTGTGTACGTTCCATCTGTTTCTATTGTGCCAACTGATATTCACTCGCTCGCTTGCAGTATGGTTCACGACAAGAAGGTAGTCGGCGTCTGAGGTGAGACGATCACAATGATGCAAGTTTACGAGTACTTTATCTGGCCAAGGCTTTCGAGTCGTGGTACAGTTCTGTCACCTGTTTGCCCGGTTGCTTCACCCTGTTCTGCCTGCGTACTTCCGACACGCTCAAGCCGCTGCTGATCTCCAATCATATGATCTTGGATAGCTCGCAGAATTGCGTTGATATGCATCACATGCAACTGTCGTCTCTGCACAGCTCCAGTCGAACATATGCGTGCTCCGCCGACGAGTTTCAAGGGTGCCATCATGCGGATGCGGACAGTTCACTCGCTGTGAAGAGCTGCTGATGAACTCGGAAGGCTTGGCGAAGGAAAAGGTCGAGCAAACAAGAAGTCTCTTGGGCTTACGGGAGGCGAATATGGTCCTCGTAATCTATAAGGTAATTTCGAACATCCTTCGTGCTGGTGACATGCACAAGCCACTATTGATCTTCCAACCAGATGCTCTCGGATTATTCCAAGAACCCCGCGCGCTACGTCGTTCTACGGAAACGAGATGGTGTATGAGCCACGCATAGTCAAGGCGGAGCTATCCTGGTTTGTCGTGAGACGACATTGACCTGATTCTGTCTCGGTAGCTTCCGTATTAGGCACAACAGACTCGCTATCGTGAACAGCGTTACCAGGTAACCCTCACGTCTGCCACGACGAACGCTACCGAACTTCTGTTGGGACCAGATTCGGATACGTCGCGAAAGGCATGTAAATTCCAATGAAACACGTTCTGGCGACTAACATCTTTGTGCAGGGTACGAGTCAGGCAAGTGATGACTGATAATTGTAATTCAGATTCGAGATTTGACAATAGCAACAGTCTGCTCAGAGGTCTTGTCATTTCCATCCATTGTCTGGAGCGTTTTTGTTCCACAATATATCCAGCATGTGGCAGAGGAAAGAATTCGAAATACATTCCATCTTTCAACTCCGGCGCCGTGCCAATGACAACGGCAGAATTGTGCACGAGGGTATGAGAGGGGCTGCGACCCTTTCGTAGACGGCCAAAGTGATTGATTGACTTGGAGAAGGAGATTCTAGCACCCCTGCCGCAGGAACCTCGCTCGGTCTTCAGTAAATGGCTATGAAGGGGAGTACCTCGGACAGTCCAGTTTCGAATGCAGTTCAGCAATCCATCCCGGCGGCCTTGGGTGAAGGTAGCATCTTCCTTGCTGTGGACGGTGTCGTGTTTGGCTCGAGATGACCCCACCCACCCTGAGCCGTCGACAAATTCCCAACTACGATACTCCCACCACCCAACCTCTTTCATTGGCAAGACGGATGAGCCTGCACACGCGTACGTTCTAAGAAGGGCAGCACACAGCAGCTCCCCTAGGTTCGTTCACCTTCTACCCGGTATCTGCGCCAATCTGGTTTTTCGCAGGCTCAGCCAGGTACCATCGCTGTTGCAATGCAGTCCTCATTGCATGTTATTCCTCTTGCGCGGCCCGCTCTCTAGACCCACATAGCGGTCAGCTCACGAGTAAATCAACGCGGTGATGTTCACCAGCGATCGGGCAGTAGTAGAGTGGCGGGAGTACTGTATTCGCAGTTGCCCACCCTTGCCACAGTACCTTCCCTCTCCGCCCCGCCCATCGCCGCATCGAGGATGATAGTCGCCGCGCGTCATCGCCTTCACTGTGTCCCACAATCTGACTCCCATTCGTCATCACCCTCTTATCTCGCCCATGGCACGCATCCACACAGACATGAGTGCACTCCACCATATCTTGTGCCCTTGCCAGTGTGCATGTACACACACGCGCTTGCCCCCCACACTTTGACCCTACCATGACACTGTATGCACACCCGCCCTCACTCCCCACCCTGATTTACATCTGCACAAAGTTGTGAGGTTGCGTGGTGTGTGCACAACCTTACAGTGTATCTTGTGACTGTCATGAAATCCTTCCAAGATATGTGATCAGGCTTGACCTTGCATGCAACAGGTGACAAAAGAATGATTTCACATACAAGTTTTTGAGTACACTATGCCTGTCTTGCTTTCTTTCCAGCTGGCTGATCTATGCCTGGACCCTCTGCAGCCCTCTTCCTTTCCTTAATCAAATCCAGTAGAGACTGAAGCCTGACTTGAGGAGCTTCACTTCCATCAAGCTCATTGATGATGTGCTCATAAACATTGAACACCTGTTTGTGTAAGCTTTCCAGGGCATCATCACTTGGAAAGTTAAAAGGCATGAGAACAGGATAGTTGTTCTCCAGGACCTTATAGTATTTTTTGAGAGTGTCAGCCAACCTAAAGATGGATGCACACTTGTCCCTATATGTCTTGGAGAGAGTCTTTCTGGCCTGTTCACGCCATGGGTGTAATGTGAAGAAACCTAGACGAAGTGCATTTCCAGGTTGACCAGGGAATGCTGTTTGGAGGGAGGCTTTCTGGACATTTAGGTCTTCAGTAGGTGAGTGCAGATCAGTGTGATGAAGTAAAATCCATATGGTGCACCACCATAAGGATTCAAGGTCATGGAGGGGATTCATTTGAAGTGGAGGCATGGGCAAGGATATTGAACCCAACTCAGATGTTGGGTCTTCTCCTGGTGGGTCAGGCAGGAAGAGGTGGCTTTGGAGTTCCACCTCAACAGCCATAAAATCAAGTGTTCCCTGCTCATAGTGAGCGACAGATATATTGTATTAGCAGTCAATGACAACGCACCGTTCGAACTTCAAGTGAGGTCATAGAGCCCTTTTTCTTTGCATATTCAAAATCTGTCAATTTCCCAATCTGACTGCCATCCTTCACAACCCTCAGTATGTTGTTGACACTAATATCACGGTGCACCCAACCGGCTTGGTGCAGATAATATAGGGCTATTCATTTCATGGTTATCTGTGCAGAAGGGAGTAATCTGACAGAGTTACTCACCTTTCTGAGCACCGGACAAACAATTCAGACTGTCAACCAAACAATCAATACTCGCGAGAGTTTCTCCGACTTCCTCGAAAACAGCACGAGTGTGTACTCTGCAGAGAGGGGGAGGACCACGTATAACTCCAGCTTGGGTGGTGCTTGAGTCAATGTCCGCTGACAGTGGTACATGTCCCACACTGGTTAAGTGTGATTTCCGAGACGACTCCGACGGGCTAGAAGAACGCATGATGTCGGTGCTGATGGTGATCCACGATAAATCTCCCTCAACATTTGGGTTGAACGTCCTGTCATTTCCCCCACCGACATCTTCGAAAGTTCGAATTTTGATGATATACTTCTCTGCTTCGTTTGCCTTCGCATCTCCTAACAACTCCCGGATGTCAAAGAGGATTTTCTGCAAAATTTCACCCTCTGGGGCGCGGCTTTCTGCCCGCCATGAGTCCTTTATGACTACGAGACCCCCATTCTGATCCTTGGCCTCGTATACCCGAACCCCGCGTCCAACAATGGAATCTGCGCCATACGTGGCTAGTTGGCGCGTTGTAGTGAACACTTGATCGTTAACCTTGAATTTGTATTGGGTCTTGTCTCGTATCCTGATGCGCTCAACAGTAGGATCCCACCCAAGCTCCTTTTTTCCCTTTGTTCCGATGCATAGAAACAGGGAGATCACATTGTCAATATCCTAGACACCATCATCAGGGCTAAAGAGCGACAGTTTGCAATTGAGTGCATACCGTCATAATGTCGATCGGTTCCGACGCAACCAAAAATGCGCGATTAGAGTACCAAAGTCTCATTTTCGTGTCCTCTACGGTGAATCCGCACGCAAAGCGCCGGAGTGGATCCTCGCGCATGACATTGTGCAGGCTCCATATAATCTTCTGCTTGTCCTAGTGTATCAGAACTGGTTAGGCTTTACTTAGGTATCGGAAGCGCGCAGTACGTACATCGTTCACTGCGTAGCTATTCGAGCCCTTTTTAAATTCAAAAGAAGCGGCGATATCAAACCAATGCACATGCTTTATGGCGGAGTCAAGTTGGATGTATGCATCTGGGCGGGACGAATTTTTGCGGTCCGAGAGGGGTGTTCTGTTTGGATTTGCAACGAAGGACATTCGACAACCGGGTATACGTTTGAAAATGCCCGTGATGATATCGCCGAATGGGCCGAACGCTTCATCTTCACGCCTCTTCGATCCGGAAGGCACAGTTCGAAAGAGAGTCCAACTCGCCTCGCCACGCAAGCCAATTGTCAAGATACAATCGTCTGCCAAATCCTGCCGCATACGCGAGCACTCTGCTTGGCTCGGAAAATGAAATGTGGATTCGATGAAGGTGGAAAAAGGGAGTTCGATATATCGCCCAAGGTCCTTCATGATAGCTGCGCGTCCTTCAGACAGCCCTCCTGATCGATAGTCACTCCCTACAACAGCAGGTTGGGCGACCGGTGCATCTCCGCGTCGAGAAAATTGCTGGGGTACACTTGTACTGGCCATTGCAACTTGATGGATCCAAGTGGATAGGGTGGTGATGAGGGTTATAAAGCTCGCAGATAGACAACGCGATTAGGAAACTTCTATTATATTATGCAACAGACCTGCACAGCGTGTCCACCCGCAGTTGTATCGACCGGTATCTGGAGACGGGAGCTAGATCGGAAACAGGTCCACTGACGGTGGGAAAGACGGAGGAACTTGCAAACTGAGGAGGAGGTAGTGAGATGAGTAGAATGTAAAGGAAAATGGTGCTGAATGCATTCAGAGGGAGAATACTATTACATAACGTCGTAGTCAGTCTACGCACTTCAGCAAGGAGTTTACAAATATTTACTGCGGTTTGGAAAAAAGACTGCCAAGTAGCTCGAATTGATGTCTTACCCTACACCGCTCGTCTTGTCATTTTTTCCTTCTTCTTCTAGGGCACGCGGGACTATGGACCAGCCGAGATGTTCTTCCGGGAGCACATCGAGCGGATCGTCAAGGACGTCTTCACCTCGTACGGTGGGAGCTGCCTCGACACGCCCGTGTTCGAGCGCAGGGACGTGCTGACGGACAAGTACGGCGAGGACTCAAAACTCATCTTCGACCTCATGGACCAGGGCGGCGAGCAGCTCGCGATCAGGTACGACCACACCGTCCCGCTCGCTCGGTATGTCGCAATGTCGGGTGGGACAGTGCAGGGGAAGATATGGCAGGTCGGGAAAGTGTATCGGAGGGATGAGGGAGTTGATGCAGGCGGTACGTCTTGCCCCAGCTCATTTGTTGGTGTTACTGGGCACTGATTAATGATTACCCACTTGTCTCAGGAGATTTGGACATCGTTGGTTCGTGGGATTTGATGATTCCGGACGCCGAGATCGTTAGTTTGCTGTGTATGATTTTGACGCGCTTGGACGTGGGCGAGTTTACGATCAAGGTGAGCTAGTTGCATGGTGAACTCGCATCGGGTGTGTGAACCGTGTTGCACGACAGATCAACAACCGAAAGATATTGTTTGGGATTTTCGGACGTGCCACCCGATAAGATACGCACGATCTCTTCTGCTGTAGACAAACTAGACAAGGTATGTTCATCCATGACGATGTACGATGTACCGTACATCCGGCTTTAACTAATTTCTGCGTGTGCCAGCTACCTTGAACAGATGTCAGGAAAGAAATGACTGACGAGAAAGGGCTGAGCCTAGAGGTAGCTGACAGGATCGGAGAATACGTCAAGCTCAAAGGTCAGTTCGTTCCTCCATCATTATATCGACTCTCACAACAATTTCGAACAACCAGCAAACGGAACAGGAGGGCCTTCCCTACTAAATCGTTCAAAAGCCGACGGACAACTAATTTCCAAACCCGAGTGCCAAAGACGGCATCCTCTAAATGGAACTCTTATTCACGCTCCTCGGGACGTACAACGTCCTCGATAAAGTGTGTCGAAGCTAGCGTCCCCCCTTGCTGATTCCGCGTGGCCGTTCTCACGAATCGATAGCTTTCGTTTGACATGTCGCTTGCTCGTGGGCTGGATTGCTACACTGGCATCATATACAAAGCTACCGTAGCCGCCTCGGTCCCACCCGGCTTCACTCTCAACGGTCCTGCACCGACGTCGTCTGAGCGGTCATTCACTCCCACACCCACAGCACCCACAAAGAAGACCAAGCAACCGAAACCGGAAGACGCTGACGAAGAAGTAGACGAGTCGCAAGTAGGCGTCAGGTCGATCGATCGCCGCCAGCGGGCGGTACGACAACTTCGTGGGAGCGTTCACGTCCGCTGCGGCAGGAGAGACAAACAAGGGCGCGCAGTGTTTGTGCATCGGTGTGAGCATCGGGGCTGGATCGAATATACGCACTGGTATGGCCCAAATGGATCGATAAGGGCACGAGGAGCAAGGAGACGATAGCGTACGTAATCGCGGTGGGTGATGGGTTGTTGGAGGAGCGGATCAGGTTGGTGCAGGAGTTACGGGAGGCTGGGATTAAGGTGGGTTGTGGTCTTTCTGGTTGGGACGGACAGACGGAATCGGTCATTGAAGTCGAACTCTACTATAGACGAACTCCCTCGCCAAATGAAAACTGAAATTGCCCGCGCGTTCACAGATGGCGAAAAGGTCAAAGTGCAAGCGACAGACCAGGGGACCAAAATGAAGCGGGACGAGATTGTCCAGTGGATCGAGCGGACGCCGAGGTAACTCGGGTGGTTGAGCGGGAGTTCGATTGATCTGATCTGAGTCGACGGTCGACGTCGTTTTGTTGGGTGGTATTGCTGCCATGTGTCGACGGTTTGCCTCTCAATGCGGTAAGCTCATAGACAGTCTGGTCTCCCCACTGTGATGCTTCGATCCCAGCATACAAGATTCATGTAAGTTCGGACCAATCTATCCACTGTCCAAAGTCTATCAGACTGCTCATATAAGTAGGCTTAAGGTCAGTACAGCATTATAAATATGACATTCAGAGCAACAGAGATACATGGCCATCGTATACAACTCCTTGAGATCCGAGTCATCAACACAAAGCTATAGTACACCGGCAGTACAAGAAACTATGCAAGGCGAAAAACCCTCTTAAAGACATGACTACGAAAGGAACATCGCTCAATCGATTCTCTTGCGAAAAAGGACTTTCGCGCCAGGATCAGGTGTGATCGCAGTAGCAAAGTGTAAACTGGGTGGACGCGATGTGTTGTCTTCTAATTTGACGTCGTATGTCACGGCAACATATGCCAGCATGGTTTTCAGCTCTGCTGCGGCAAAAAAACGTCCCGGGCTATCGTGCAAACCAATGAGTCGCTCATATGTTCAGTGAAGAAGAGAGGAGGGACAGTTCTCATACCATGCATGTTTGCCGTGTCCAAAGGGTAGATATTCGGTGGCAGTGGAAGTGAATTGATGCTTCGCACTTTTGCCATCTTCATACAGTTTGGAAAATCGGAAAGGCTCAAATACGTCGGCATTTTCATAAATCTGATCATCATAGTGTAGAGATCGGGTGGGGGCACTGACCGTCGTCCCCTTTGGTATAAAAGTGCCATCTGAGAATGTATAGTCCTTTAATGCCTTGCGTAAGAGGTTCACTGTCGGGTCGGGTGGCCGGATTGTACCTCTTTCGGATGAGTTACAAGGATCGCTCACCAGTACTTATTCCTTCCATACGCTGACACTCCCTGAGGAAGCTGTCGACCTTGTGCATCTTGCCCACGGAAACTTTCGACCATCCCTCCTTCTCAATGATAGATTCAACTTCCTCGCGGAGCGGCGGAATATACTGAGGATTAGCTGCAAGGTAGAGGAGTGCATGAGTGAAGATCTACAGCACAGGTGCACGTTAGGCTGTAATAGGACTGCCATGAAGTTGATTTAGACGTACGATGGAACTTGTCTGACAGTGGGACATGAGTTGTTCAAGTTAGGGTAAAACACGATTGGGCAAACCACCCACATGAATAGCACCAAAGTTGACGAAAAGCACGCGAGGGACCAATAATTCGGGTTTCGAACAAGAACCCTTCGCTTCGTCCATCAACCATGCGAGTAGATCGTTCTAGTGAGAATCTTCAGGTCAGGAATAAAAAGAAAGGAAAACACAAACAGGTTTATCGATCCACGTATTTCCGTACTCTTTCATATGTTTTTGCCGTTCTTCAATTATTGGACCAAGATACTTCATACTGCGTTTGATGCACCGAGCCATGTCGGAAAGGAAACAAGCAGCCAGACTGAGAGTTGTGGGAAACTCAGTGCAAGATTGAGCCTGAGTGAACGATGCAACCTACGGCCGTAGAAAGCTTGGGAATAGCCCCATTGCGAATCCATCTTTCACGATGGCAAGATTACACTGGAGGCTGATGTTGATCCAATCTAGGTTTCGGCCTAGAGCGAAGCATCCAGAAAAATGAGGACGAGATGATGCACGGGACAAAAACATACACAATGGGAGGCCGACAAGTATCCTATTGGCTGCCCTGCTGGCGACCCTTTGGATTGCATCGAATGCTGGTACACTCTTCCATTCTGGGGGCCCTCGACATCAATGTGGCATATGTAGCAGACCACAACAAAGCATATTCCTCACCGTCGTCTCTGAGATCAAGAACTTCATCAAACGCTGTGACTATCTCTTCTCGGATGTCCGGATACAATATTTCAATGTTGCGAGTCATTCGGAAACGAATGACTCCAATATGATAGGGATCTATGTGCACATCGTGACCCAGGATATGTTGAAGGTTAAATTTCTACCGACGATATTTGATATGAGTTAGTTACGAAGTACATAGTAATGGCTCGCCTCATCGAAGGCTTCGAAGAAAGCAAATTGATCCTCGGGTGCTCTGGAGAGTTCTTCCAGGTGCTTGCGGTTTGTAAGAATGACGATCCACTTGTACCCGTCTGCGATCTTGAACGGTACAGACTTATACTGAAACACCGTGATAAAATGAATCAAAAAAGAAACGAAAACATGCCTTCTTGTATCCTTCTTGTATGATGTCCGTGACTTTGGACATGAACTGAAGACCCCACCAGGAGGCCAACAAACTAGTGGGTCCAACAGTGGGGAATGCATCGAGCTAGCGCAGTATATCAAATCCCGGTTAGGTATTGTTGCGCGATGGACTTAGCTTACGTTTGGGCCGCCTCGAGACAGTCTGGATGAGAAGACGACAATGGCAACCACAATGCCTAGGACGCTGAGAGTAACACCAGAGAGATCTCCGGGTACTACTAGCTCTGCCAGTGGAAGCGGGAAGATCATTGGGAGTGGAAACTGATGTCAAGCGTTTGGTAATCCCCGGCCATAATTTATAGTGCAGTTAACGTCCTCGAGGTAATCCTGTGAATATCAAAACGAGACTCCCCACACACTGGGTTAAGTTGTGGCCACTGCCAACTGGCAGGTGCGAATCTGATCCAGAGCCTCAGTGAGGGGGTCACTGCGCCACCGATCCGTAGATCGTGCGACGGTCCAGCTGAATTAGGTAGCCTGTCAAATTTGTTGGCAAACAATGATACAGTACGGTTCATTAGAACCAAATAGGTACAAGCTACGCTCGCCTTATGATCGTTCTGATGTGAGTCTGCAACTCAGCAACTTTACATAAAGTCTTTCAGTCTTACTGCTCATTAACATTGCCCAAGGACCCTGATCCGGGCTGGCGATCATCGGATGTCACAAAAGGCCTTAGCGATGCCAAGCATATTTCCTATAATGACTTTTTTTATAGACCCTGCATTCTGATTGCAGGCTGTCATGCGCCAGCCTGGAATACTCAATAGCCCTCCCGACAAATAAGCAATCTAGAGCCAGCACCTACGCACCGAGTCCTGAAGGCCTGACCGTTGAGATCGGTCAGAGAAGATGAAAGATGCACCGAGCAAATGCCTACGCGTACACAGATAAAGTTGGCCAACAATTCTTCTAAGTAACGATTGGCTTGAAAGCGGAACAAAGATAACCCCCGTAACCTAAATGTAGGTACATAACTTATCTTCGATCTAAGGTTGAACTTATGTACGAACTTTGAAGGTGATAAGACGCTGAATTCGCTTAGATTCGGCGGAAATAGAAGACATGTCGTGATTGTCCAAACTTCTTCCACTACATATGGGGTCACCTTGTGGGTTATATCAAAGGGCTCTACTAGCAGCCGTGTGAACAGGTATCTCTCGAGTCCAATTACCGCAGCTCAGTCAGCCAACCTGCTGTGGGGTATATTGTCGTGCGGTGATACGGACTCCGTCGGAGGGTGCTTCAAATTTCAAACCGCTCATCTCATATATGTAGGTTGCTTCGCTGCTGTGATCACTGCCAACTCGTGTACGGCCCGAAAGTACTAGGACAGTACCATCAAACGTCGGAGTCACGAAAAAGGCCTTTGAAAGTCAGTTCGCGCGACCATTCGCACTTTAGACTAGGCCTCGAAGTCGGCCTTGCTCATATCTTTTTACAAATATTCCAAGGTTTCTGCAGTCCATTGAAAATCTGTGATCAGGGGCACTGGCACCAAGAAGGCAAAGACGGTTGTAACATCATGCTAGATGGATGGACCTCAAACTCGCCAATTCAATATCAATGGTGAATGCTTCATCAGGGCCAATGTCAGGGATGTATGATGTCAGCATACGGTCGAGGTGTTCCGTGAGTCCGGAGTCCGGACGAACGCTCAAGAAATGGAACGGCAGCACAAATAACCCAGAAATTAGGTAAATGAGTGTGTACAATCATGAGAGATTCTGCCCTCGATTGGTCCAAGATACAGTATCCCCATATGGTGTTCCTCCCCCGTCTGAGTTAGATAGAAGTTGGCACCACAAACGACCAAGATTCAGTTTAGAGTATGTACTAGCACTATGGTCTGGATGCCAAAACAACTTCCAGCTGGAACACATAGCATTACCGTGCTGAGAGCGGCGCAATCTAGTCAATCAAATTAACCAGAGGAGGTGCTAGCTAAACCTCGATGCATATCACCATGGTCAATTGATTCACCGAGCGGGCCTGCCATGCCAGCTCTGCGGGCTTACTTACTCCAAATCCCCTGGACATCGGGGTATACTTTCACCACACCACTCACCTATCCACAGAGTCAAACGTTTGATAAGTGAAGAGACCGCCGAGGGCCCACCTACATGTTCAGTAAACATCACGATGCATAACAACATAATAGAGAATACGTACACGTGAAATATATCCATTGTGGGACCGTTCGGGCCATCATTGTTGGTAGGATATAGGGGATCATGCTAATTAACACTGAGAGAAATCTAAGCAGGACAATAGAGAGCCCAAGAATAATTATCTGCATCATCGCACACTGGCAATGCCACTAGTGAGCGACTGGGTTGAAAGCCTACTGTATTCCGCACGACTGTCCGCGGTCACACTGGCATTGATGAACCAGCTCCAATAAGGTGCATCCTAGCCTGAGAAGGTATCGGCGGGGTACTTGCCTGGGGTAAATCGAAAGCACGTGACGAGACGTACATATAGTCACGTGGTGTCCGATGCTCTCAGTTCACTTGGATCCAGTCCGCGATGCTGCACCAGTTGCCAGCAGAGATTGCTTTGCATGCGATTTCATATCTTCCGCTGCAGTCTTTGTATTCTCTCACTCAAGTATCGCGCGACTGGAACGCCTTGATTGCGATCAACGAACCTACTGTTTACAGAAATGCCGCCATGCTTCACCGCTTCACCGACGAAAATCAGCTTCACGCAGCTTTAGTTCCAACAGACTGGAAGACATATTGTGAGCCTTTTCACAACCTCGTATAGTTGTGCGTTGCTAATCGGCTCGTATTCAGGCAGGCGACAGCTGGAAATCGAGAGGGGCTGGCGCGGCAAAGCGCCATCTATCGTTCAAGAATTGACAGCAACAGGAACAGCTGTGCATCGCATCAAAGTCGATCATGGTCTCGGTCTCATCATTGGAACACGCCAGACAGGTGGTCTATTCGTGTGTGATGTTAAGAATAATCGTGTCTTGTGGTCGCTTCCTCCGGTATGACCTATCACTCCTCAAGCATCGATGCAGATCTGACACGATACATCTCCAGTCACATGTCGTCAATTATGCGCATTGTGAATATGACCGTGGTTACATTGTTTTCAATCGACACGACGACTGCAAGGAAGTCTGGCGACGTGCCGCCGACACAGAAGGTGTTCAAATTCCGGAAGCATCACCTCCAGACCACAAGATGCTTGAAGCATCCGCGCAGGCTGCAGCAATCCATGGCTCCGCAGACTATCGCTGGGGGCATTTCAAGGCCTGGGCACTTCTTCGCATACCAGAAACCTCTCGCGCATTCCGTTTTTCGTATCCGACCTTACTAGCCTCAGCCAAGAACAATGCGTATCTATGGGATATCCCTAGATCACAATTGACCCTCGTCATCCGGGATATACAAACATCACACTGCGGTGTGCTACTAGGCAACATCAACTACGTCGAAGTCAACGAACTATATGTGTTCATTTGCGGCGCGGGGGGGTTGCGTATCTTTGCAAGGGAAGGTGGAACGTTGCTGTACCAGATATCAACAATGGAGCTCCGCAGTGCCAGATGGGGTATATGGGATGTGTTACCGCAGAATCGTGATCTCCCGTCGTCGTCCGTCCTACACCCTCAAGTGCTTACTCATAAGTTTCATTCACCCGTTCCTTTCCACGACGAATTTATGGCATGTGCGCACATTTTTTATGAATACTTGATTAGGAATCGCCGACAATATTGCTTTCAGGTCATGTATTGGGCTCAGGGAATGATCTTGCTGTCCTTACATCAAATGGCAGACTACTCCTTATCCCTGATTTTCAGTGTCTGTTTTCCGGATCAAATGCTGTCCATCATCGAGACCACGCTATTATTCTCAATTTTCATCCGTTTCCAAACGAAGGAGAAGTCTCGTATTATCTAGCCGTGGGCAACGGAAGTCGAAAACTTGCTATCGCCACGGTGTGTGCAATACGATGCGACTTCATTCACAAACTTCGAAGTATTGACGCACTCTTTCTTTTTCTCGTTTAGCGGAAAGGTATTTATATGATTTCCACAGACTTCGACTTCAGCCGCCTCACAGCGGACCGACCCCTCGAACCGGGTGTATCCGTCTGCCGGCTAGACAAATCTGATAACGAACGGTTGCTATCCTTGATTTCCTGCCTGCAAATCACGGACGACGCAATCTACTTTACCGACAAGCCAACGCCTGTGAGCGTTGGGAACACAACTCGGCATAACGCACAAGCACACCACGCCGGTGCCCACGGTGCACCTGAGGCAGAGTTCTTCCCGCACGTGGTTGACGATGTCGAGGACGGGTTCGATGATGGGTGGGAGGACGATGACTCTGAGGAAGAGGCAATGGGGTTGGGGTTCGGCGAGGAAGACGGTCAGTACGTTTTGGCAGGTCCCTTTACCTCGTTCTGATCGTGTAGGGTTCGCAGATTTCATGCACGCTATGATCGACGACTGGTTCTTGCCCACCAATGTAAACACTGTGTACACTGTGAGCTTCTAGTGAAGCGAGTGTTTCGTTTTTTCTTTCGTTATACGTTTCTCTTGCGTTACTGTACGAACCATCGCAATCTGTAAAACGTTTTTTTGTTCTAATAATCTCGTTCACACTCGTGCATCTCCACAAGCCAGCTAAAATTCCTGCACAAAAACGACCCACATCCTCCATTAGAACCCGCGCTGTACGGGGCATATATATCGTACTACTTTCCAGGGCCATTCAGTGCTTTCTAAGTACTCGAGCCAATGCGGATACATACAATCCTTAACGAAAAGCTCTCGCGAGGCAAAGGCACCGTATCTCCTTAGGCTCTTAGAAAGGGCGTTCACAACTATGTGAACCTAGCAATCCTTCAAGTTCCAAGCGATGAAATACAGTGAGTAGTAACTAGTATTAAGTTTGGGTTTCGGTATGTCCCTCAAATGAGATCTAGCTAGATGGGTTTGTGACAATCACAATGAACGCAATGGGCATCACATGCACAATCCTCTGTCGTGGACGTAGCACCAGTCTCCTGTTCCTCGACACTTGAGCTTAAACCTACAGGCAATCGGTCGCGAATATGCAAATACTTTCTGACCGCCGCGGCCGCATCCCTGAGTAGGCTCCTCAAAAGTTTACGGTCCCCGGCAGAAAACTGTTGATCCTCCATGTCCATCTGCAAGTAGGGCAACGAGTCGGAGCCATCGAGTTCCAGGATCTGCTGCATGACCTTGTCCAACCACCGCCTCCACACAGGTGTGTCGTTGGAGACACACGAGCGAATGACTCTCATTTGGAGATCCTTCTTCTCTTCCAGAGACTTGCATTTGACGCCATGGAAGAGCGACAGGCAAACAAACACCGCCATCGTCGTCCTTGTGCCAGCGCGAAACCGATACATTTCCGGGTTTCCAAGCGTTTGAAAGAGCAAATCCGTTTGTATCTTCTCCTTCTCCAACGACGATAGGTAAGAATTGTATCCCCATGAGACACCAAGCGAGACGAGGAACATGATCTGACCAAAAAGGGATCCTTGAGGGATGAGGAGAAGCTGGATGAGGAATTGAAGGATGAGGAGGAGGGAGGAGAGGCCGATGGCATGGTAAGGTCGCACGGCACTCTTTTGGTAAACCTCATTTGGACCGTTGTCCCTCTTTTCGCTGTGTGGCCCCAGTTCAATGGCCTTCTGATCATCTCCCTGCTCTGGATCTATGCACTTCACCTTGTCGTCCTGCCTCGGACCGGTTTCAAGATTTGGACCATCCACCTCCTGCCCTTCCCCTTTGCCCTTGTCGCCCTGCTTCGAACAGGTTTCAAGAACAAAACCTCCCCCGGTGATGGGGACCACCTCCCGCTCCTTGCTTTTGATCACCGTCTCCTCTTCAACGGGTTTCACCTCGCCTGCCTGCTTTGAATCAATGACTTCCTTGTCGCTCTGCTCCGGACCAGCTCCAAGATCTGAACTTCCATCCGTGATGGGGTCCACTTGCTGCTCTTTCCCTTTCCCGTTAATCCCCACCACCTCTTCGATGAAAATTGCTTGGCCTGCGTGTTTTGGATCGATGCCATTCCCCTCGTCGCCCTGCTTTGGGCAGTTACACCTTCCGTTGCACCCCCACTTCTCTTCGTCAACCTGCTTTGGACCGACGGGTACTATCTTGACATTCTTCTTTGAGCCAGTTTCAAGTACAAAATGGCCTTTCGTGATGGCGTTCACGTCTCGCTCGTTCCCTTTAATCACCACCACCTCGTCATCGCCCACAAGTATGCCATGGCCCGGAGGAGCCCCAGATGCTGGTTTGTCGACAGACTTTATGATGAGCCTCCCCTTTCCGATGGCAATGCTAGCCAAGCCGCTGGAGAGTATGCCGAACAAGATCATGGAGAAGCTGTACCAGTCGTGGTACCTCGCGCACATGATGCAAGTCACCACGCTGACACTGATCGGGATGAACCCCAGAAGGGCATCGCGGAGAGGCTCGCGTTGGACCGGTTTGTTGTAGTCGACGGGGTTCATGGCCAGATAACTGACGCCGATGGGCGTTGTCTGCCTTCCCTCTATGATGTCTTCTGCCATGTTCTTGCTGCGTTCGATCGTCAGATAGGCGAGATGTCCCGTCTTCATCTCCGTCCCAGATAAGGCTGCGATGTATTTGGGCCCTCTCTTGCCGTCGAGCCCGAACGTGACGGCGGGGGAGTCATTCGGACCTGGGAAGAGCCCGTCCCAGAAGCGCGAGTTGGCCATCCGACCGAAGCGCTTCGCGATGACATAACTTCCTGGGGAATTGAACCAGCCGAGCCATCGTCTGCCTCTGTAGAGGTGGACGGTAGCCATGGCCGAGATAGCTTCTTTACCACCAAAGAACCCTGCGACGCCAGCCGAGTTGAGCGAGAAGCTTTTGGCATCTGCGAGAGGTGGAGGGAGGGGAGGCATGGTTTGGAGATGGAATGGGTGAGGTGCTCGCCACTGGCGTCGTCCTCGTTTGTTGCCATAAGTACCTGGGCGCCCCATGGACCGTGGTGCAAAAAAAGAACTGCCAGTACCCAAACGCAGCTAAGGGACGATAACGAAATCCACCCTGAAGCGGCGAAGCCTGTGGCACCTTCCATTGGACGCTCGAGATGTCTCTTGTAGGCGCCCATCTCTACTACGGGGCGGACGTGATGCTCGTGTTTGATGATGGAGGTATTTCGGGGCTGTTCGACGGTATCGAGTTCATCATTGTCTCTTGGCTCGCTAGAATAATGTGTGAGAAAGGTTACCAGCCAACGACACGAACGACGTTACCTCTTGGACAAATCCTTTTTCAAAGGGTGTTCCCTCAGCCCTGTAATGCAGTGTCAGTGTGACGACACTGCCTGGACTGCTGTATTGTTTTCAGTGAAGAGACCGAAATAACGCTTGCAATGTAAGTAACGCAACTTGTGGCTGTATAGTAATATATGTCCTGCGCCGCTACAGTGGGTCTTACCCCTGCAGCCTGAGGCTGCCAGGCGTTTAACACACTGATTTTAGGCTTCGGCGGCTGTATGAAGTGCATGTGTTGTCCTGCAGTATACAGCAAGGAAGGTCTTGTTCTTTTGTCATCCCAAGTTAGCCATTTCCATGCTTTGAAAACTGTAGCAGACGAACGCCAAGTACTACTTGGCATGAGGGGTTCCTTGCTATTTGGCGGTTCGCCGAGGTTCTGCTCGATCCCGCGGCGCCGTAGCCTGACACGGATCTCAGGGGAAATGCGAACCGCATGAAAATTGGGGATGATAGATGACCCTTACTGCCGTACAAACTTGCCTGGGTGGG
The DNA here is from genome assembly GCA_038091455.1 of Leccinum uliginosum. Lineage (NCBI taxonomy): Eukaryota > Fungi > Basidiomycota > Agaricomycetes > Boletales > Boletaceae > Leccinum > Leccinum uliginosum. The sequence continues at coordinate 19,304 of JBBPOM010000472.1, forward strand.
CTACTACCGGCTCGAACGAGCATACGTCTAGGTACATATAACGATTCCTGTACCTGGCAGTCTCAGATCCAAGGGCAAGCCTGAGGGGAAAGCAGCCAATTGAACATCTCGGAAAATCCCCCGACTTATCATGGCTGATCATAAGACGATCACAACCGCATGATGCGGTGGCATACTATAAGTAATTGAAAGGCCCGAGCGACGCGGGTGGCGCCGTAACGGCAAATTGATGATGCATACGATGGTGCCTCACGCACATGCTTGCCAATCAGTGACACACAGCTGATATCGTTCTTATTTCAATGTGACCACAGTCACGACGCCGTAGCTAGCTCATGATACAATCGGAAGCTACCGTCGTTCCCATTGGCCGCGATCAAAAGCTGTCCAATATCTCCGGTTATCTGCGGTCATTGGCACTGTCCCCAAGGTTCATGATCAATGATGGTGGTACCGTTATAGTAACGTGTCCTTACAGGTTCGTGCAAGTGATGACGATGAGTCAAAGAGCATAAACGATTCGAAAACAGGCTCGCGGCTGCACCCCTGTCCAGCACAGGGAGGACCGCAGCAAGGATCCTTGCGGGACCACCTTGGAACGACAACACGGCGTGAGCGTGAGGAGAGTAACGTGAGATGATATTGGATGTACTGTACAGCGATCCAAAGTCCTCATGTAACATAGGGAGTACAGGTATACCGTGACATACGTACTACGATCTCTAGTAAAAATTGTACATGTTTCGTTGAACGGCACTATCCAATGACACAGCAGCTGGTACATACATATACAACTACCTTGTTCTCCCCAGCAACACAGAATAATAATATAAGAACCGCGACAAGGTAGTAAGTATACATACTAACCCCGAGCACTATGAAACAAGAGATCTAAACTGTTATACAACGAACTCAATCTGGACGTACAACGAATTCCGCCGGGGCCGATTCATCAATATCAAAACCCAAGCTGTACCATAAAACTCTGCCAAGCCGTATCCAAGCCGATCCCATCCATCGAGCACGCGTCGCGTGGTGTGAAGAACGGCATCGTCTGAGCCATCGGGGGGAAGTGCTCAAACGGCGACGACGCAGAAGCGTTGTCCATGCTCTCCTCCTGCGCTTGCGCCTCGTTATTGCTATAATTATAAGACGACGATGCCCCACCCCCACCACCGTCACCCTCAGAGTCCGCACAGAAATGACTATACTGCGTATCGATCATCGACTGCGAAAACTGTTTTGGCGTCGCCGAGTCGTGCGTGAAGGACGCTTGGAAGCCGTCAAAGCTCTGCATGTCCTGCATGATTCGCGGGTGGATGCTCGATGGCGAAAAGTCGAACGCGAACTTCGTGCCGCCGTTGGCACTTCCAGGACTCAAATATGCAGCCGTTGTCGTCTGAGCCTGTGACTGTTGCTGGGAGGAGGAAGAAGAGGAAGAAGTCTCGCTCGTCTTGGAAATGAGACGGGTACAACCGCCCCCGACTCTGTCTAGCTCCGCCCGAGATATGATGCACTCCGAGTGAGGGTGGTGTACGTTCTCGTGACTTTTGCGCCAGACCCTTTCGAGAAGTTCCTGGTTGGCCCGTGGCGCTTGTATTCAAGTTTCGCAGGAAAAAAAAGGGAAAACGAAAAAGGACACACCCAAAGGACAGAGGCGATTTTGGTGGTCGGAGCTGCCTTTTTAAACACATCGTACAACGCGTCGATCTCGTGCAGTGATGAGGCCGCCATATTGGAGTTGGGTGCATGAGTCACAATCATGCACATGACGATCTACGAGAAACACGATCAGAAGACCATCTGAAATTCCACATTCACGCCTTGTCCGACGTACGGCGGCTGAGAACGCTTGGGACCACAAGATCGGTATCCGCGCTGCGATATCTGGGATGCATTCCACAGCGGACGAGTGGCTGACAATCAGCCGCCAGGCGGATCGATACATGGCCATGACCGAGGGTCCATATCTATGTTTCAGTGGATCTCCGGGAGAATCTTGCAACGCTTGTGAGAAGTAACGTCTGTGAAGGTTGAGGAGTACTGATGGAACGAAATGAGCGATTGGACCAAGAGACTCGAGCTTGGATTAGTCACCAGACTCTTTCATCGTAAGCACGAGCAGTCTCTGCAAGACGATTTGCGGTCCTGCTCTAGTGTCATTGATGCAATGGAGCTGTAGATGGGAAGGAATCGGAAAATCACGAATCCTCCGATCAAGTTCCAAAATCGTGCTGTACGCCGGGATTTTCGCACCGAATGCAGCAACCAGCACCTCGTGTAACAATCTTGAGAACCTCCAGGACCAAGAACGCCCTGTCCACGTGATGTTTCAACCAACCAGCTCCTTACAAGTTGGAATCGTACTTACAGCCCATCTCTAACTCTCCCTTTTCGTTCTTCACCGGGAACTCGTCGTCGGGATACGGCGCATCTGTCCAGTCCAGAGAGATAGTTGGAGGTCGTCCTGCGTAAAAGCTCTGTGGCCACAGCTGAGTATACGTCAGACATGGGTGAAGGACATGCTCACGAGCAACGTGTCCATCAGAAACATTTGCCAGAACAGGGTGCTCCGCTTTTGAACAATATTCTTTTCAAGCTGAAAACGTGCACTATGCAGGTCTGTTGTACGGTCAAGACGAGGCCGGTGGAACAAAATTGCGAAAGAAACGTACGAAGTCCCATCTGCGCGAGAATGAGTACGCGTATTTGACATGGTTCAAGACGCTTACTCGGTAGGCAAGTTTGACCCCTAACCCAACGAATATGTAGGTCCGGCTTGGTTCTATTTGTACATCGCTTAGATCGAGCCATTGAAGGTGATTTTCCTGTATCATTGACGTTAAATCTGCCCAAGAATTGGGCTTTGCTCCCCCCAAAATTTACGTACCAGTGCAGAGACTGTCTGCAACGTGGTGGTGGAGCACGGCGTATTGAACTGAAATGATACGCGGGATAGTATATGGTACTCGTAAGCTTCGATGCTGTATGCGGGCCGACTGAGATCAAACAGCGATGCGAGAGCGAAAATGCTAAATAGGAGCGATAACGCATGAGGGCCGGGTATGGATTCGTAGGAGCTGCGAGGAAGATGATGAAGGCATTGCGACGTCGCAAAATCGGTTGACCCACCCTGCGCGATAGACACTCCCCACTATCTCATCTAGGAGCTCGTGACGCGGAAAAGGGTTCCACCTAGAAAAAAAATGATCAATCATTCCCGCTGAGGTACAAAGGAGGTATTTCGAACAGTGTTTTCCCCCATTCCAGATATATCTCGCATAACCGGATAGCTTCCGACAGTGGTGGTCGATAATCCATCACGAGTTCCCGCAACTCGGCGTCAACCGGAGTGATATCATGTTCAGGCGTTGAAGCATCTATCACACGTGCTGGGAGACGTGAATTCTGTGCCAGTATCGCCCACGTTGGTGCTTTCCTCAGGGGACGCTAGACGGCGGGAATATTCGCATGAGATACGATCAGATCACGAATAATGGAAATCTACCCCAATGAGATACTAGAAAGGAGAGAGAAACGCTGTCAGGACCTCAACGCAGCATAGATAGTAAGGCATACTTCTGCTCTAGCTGTACTACTCATGAACGTAGTTTCGCCGCGTGTGCCAATTGTGAGTGTTCCTGAAAAGCGCGTCATTGTACCTTAGTGCAAAATGCTAGTTTTAAAATACCAAAAGCATCAATGATAGCGTCGGTTTCGGGGTCGCTCAAGAGAGAACCTTTGGGACTGGTTGAATCTGATGACATGTTTTCCTGAGAAGGGCTTGAGATGGTACTCGATAACAACGGATGCGGATCATCAGATGGCTGAGTTTGTGTGCGTCGAAGGGCCTCCTCAAGCTCACGAATGCGCGCCGACATCGATTCGATTTTGTTGTGTAATTCTGCGCTGTTTGTGAGGATTAGACTGATAGTGGTCTATTTGGTGAACACTCCAAGGTAGGGAGATGGTAGGAGCACCTACCGATTTCCCTTCCCTGTAGTCAACGATCCTTGAGGGAAAGAATTAAGAGCAATCGAGCAGCAATCGAGTACGTCGTGTTATTACCAGTTGGACATATAGCTCCATATCCTCGCTTAAAACAATTCTCGCAAGGAACCTGAAGTAACAAAGATTCTGGATCAGATTCAGTACAACTTGAAGGTAGAGGGAAGCAGTGAACCTTGCGGTCACAACGGAGCTTGAGGCTGTCTCGACATGAACCACGTTAACTTCCTGCCAGTGGAGTTGCACAGAATGCGTACCGTCGACATTCAGCGCAAGACGTAGGCACCCGACCCGGTTTCTTACGCTCCTTCTTCACCAGAACGGCTTCTTCTGGACTGCTAGTCATAGCGAATGAGTTCGCTGAGGGTAGTAGGGTGGTCAAAGCAGCAATAGACTGTTATGTCTGCTCGGCAAAGGCCGTATACGCTCCTGATCGTAGCAATGACGGAGAGACACAGCATCCAGGCCTCACGTATGATCGGTCGCGTAAGCCTCCGAGTGTGCTTAAGTACTCGTTTTAGACAAGAGCCCATCACTCGAGTTTTGGGATGCAGCGGCCAACCAATCAGTCAAACACCTTCTTGTAGACGTGATATCACAATACTTATTAAATTGATGCGCTCATGTACGCAACGGTCCGAAATACAATTGAAAGCGGGCCGACCAATAATTAAATGATGCTGACGAGCTACTATGATACCAACCATACGAGTTTCGACGTGATGATCAGTTCAGAGTCCGCAAAGCAATTTTGCAAAAAAATGTCAGAAACCTGTTTCTTAGGCGGTCCTGGAATCCAAGTCTAATATAATTCTTAAGAGTCAGTAAGGATAACGCCTATGATATGCTGCCCCACAACCGTTGCACCGTGGCGTTTTCACTGTAACTGAGGCGTAGCCTCCTGGTCTCACATAACCGACCCCGAGGTTTAAAATGCAGTTCTGGCTCAAACGTTTAAGGCTTCGCTCTGTGTGGCCGCCACTGTGCTGCTATATGTATATTTCGAATGCTACTGTAGTACACAACCCATTGGGGCGGCATGAATCATTCAGGACATCAAGCAGTTTATCGCATTTTGAATGACTGAGACACTCAAACAGCCATGTGACAGACTTCAAAGCGCAGATCATAGACTATAGTATGTATAGAGTACTAGTATAACCAGGAACTTGGAGGGGTTGTTTCAAAAATTTCTCAGTGGGAACTGAATCTGGCTGTCCGTGGAGTACACTGGAGTGGGACAACACTAGCATGATGAACTCATTAGTACTTACTATGTATCACTCCCCCAACTTGAAGGACTGAGCCACCCATAGTCTAAGTTGGCCGATTTCTGAAAACAACCATTACTTCTCTCACAACAATTTGTCCCTTCAATTATACCTCATCTAAGATACATTTTAAGGCTACATGAAGTTGAATGGCATCAATCCGTGCAGTATTCGTCGAGATGGAAAAATGGTGTGACAATGAGCAGAATCACGCCCGTGATGTCCATGCCGAGGACTGCCGAAGCGGAGTATGGACTTCAAGGTGCACCAAGTGACGTAGTGCAGCCTGGTAGGTGGCTCCCGAGATGGGGCAGGTCACGATATAGGTTGAAGGACTCCTGGCAATTATACCATGATCACGTCGATCCATTAATCCAACCGGCGCTGGGCCCGCTGCCTTGCACACCACATGCCGGTGGGACCGTCACGGGTCACTTATAAACCTTTGCATCTACTACATACTCATATCATTACCTTAATAGCCCCTCGTTTGATACTGCACATTGACACACATACAACACATAGCACATATACTCAGTCTCCTAATGACAATGTCTATTGGCCACACTCTTGACCTCAGACGGCTCGCACAAGCGGAGATTCAAATTGTTCAGTGTGACTACGTGTTACTGCCTGTGACATTTTGTGACCGGCCAACTAGTCACTCAGTGGGCCCCTGGCTCAGTCCCCCGGAGTGATAGTACTGAGACGTGACTCGGTGAACGTCGGTGCCATTTCCTTCAACCTTATCTATCCACCCAAACACTGCTGGGGGGACATCTCCGAGTGGCGGTGTTTGAAAGTCGTACTAACCGCCACTCACCGCAAGCATTGCAGCATGTTTTGCCGGATAAAATTGAAAAAACATTTTAGCAATCAGATAATTTTTTATTTAGCCTTTTATTTGGCAGGTCATGTAAGAAATAGTTCATATATTCATTTGATG
>JBBPOM010000473.1:0-25497 GCA_038091455.1 Leccinum uliginosum
GTGACCTCTTCCATCTCCCTGCCCTTCTCGAGGAGTTCAACAGCACATTGTTTCATGTCGGCGCTGATTTTGCGATACACCATATGGCGCTACGACGACTCGTCGACGAGCTTATGAATTTTCTGAAATTTTTGAAATTTTTGAATTTATTTGGCGCAGTTACATGACTCGGCATGAATTTCTGAAACGGTTGTATCTAAATAAGGCTCTCATTACTCGAATACACGATGGCATCTAGTGATGTCGCCTCGAATCAACGTCCAGAGGTCGGAGAACCCTCTGATCGACGACCAATATACAAGGCCGAGACCACCGGTAACTACTGGCAAGACGTTTGGGTCGCTTTCAAGGTTCGGGTTCTGCCTCATGCATTCGCGGGAACAGATACCTCAACTGCCTGCAAAGCTAGCGAATATCGATAGCCGACGACTTCCAGCGACTCGGAGAGATGCCTTGTGCACGCAATAGCCTTCTTGGCGGCATTGCTAGTGGGGCAGGCGTAGGATTCATCCGAGCGATGAGTACCAGTATGTGCAAAGTGCTTATTTTACGGTCCGAGTCCTCACTGCTGCCGCTCGTCACACAGCCCCGCTCGTAGCCTCTAATTGGGCAGTCGGAACCTTCATGATCATTTCCCTTGGGACCTGGTGTGTCTACGGAACCAAGCGTTGACCCTAGCGGTTCGCTCACTCGTTCCCAGGACGGTTTGTCAAAATAACTTGTTAGCTGAACGCCGCAGGCTGGCAAGGGTAGTAGAAGAGATGCCCAAGCGATTCATCAAGCAGAAGGAACCAAAAGACGGGACTTCTTCCGACGGGGTCCAAGGTTGACTTGGGTCTCTTGCCCAGCAGGGAGCTTCGTTTGTTGCACGATCGTCATGTACGTATCAGTAAATGACTGCGTTCTCGTCCCAATTCTCCACCAGACGTGGGTCATCCTATAGTATATCAATGAGTCTCTGCGCGCAATGTCACGATCGAACATGACCTTGAACAATGTGGCGAATGTGACGAATCCTCCCTGGAGAACATACACCCGTTGATCCTTGTACTCCTCCGCTTCTTGGATCGCACGCTTTGCATCGTAAACCTGTCACCAATCCTTGAGTTCTCGCCTATGTAGTCTGGTATTTAGAAAATTTCACCCCAGCAGCGTTTGGCCCGCTGCACAGATAGTACATGTCAATTAGATTTGATGATTGACATGTCATTCATTAACCAAAAAATCCGCACCGCTCTTGACTGAATTTACAGTGAAAGATCACCGTAGGCACGCCTTTGGTCTTACTGATGAGGTCCTCGACGCTGGACTGGAACTTGAGGGAAGGAAGATTATATGACCCCTTGATGTTTCCTCCCTTCCAATCACTGTCACGGACATCGACAACGAGATAGTCTACACGCAAGACCCAACTTGAAGTTAGTTGCATTCCTTGGGTATCTTGCGATAAGCGAATACCTTGCCATGGTTGCTTGTCACTCTTGACGATGCGAGCCAATTCCTACCAACGTATGCAATCGGGAATCTGACCCTGCAAAGTAAAACAGGAATTCGTACATTACTGGTAATACGGGGTATACTCTGAGGGTCCATCTTGCAGGCAACAGGTGTTACTTTGAATGTGTGAGTGCAGACGTGTCAAAGTTAACGCCAAAGTCTGAGTCCGTGTGGAAGCCGTTCCCCCGTGACTAAGGACCGTCAATAATATCTCACTGTATAATTAATCATAGATATCGTGTAGATATTCTGTTATCGACGGCTGAGCGACCTGCCCCGTGCGACGTCGATTTTTAGGCGGCCGGGTGGACCAGGCGTCCGTCCCCTGGCGACCTCCCGTGGCCCGGGAGTACTGCCTCGCTCTTCTAATTGAGGAGAGTCATCTGATTCTCCTATCGCCTTCCCTTTCCCTTTCTCTCGCTTGGCTTCGAGGGTTTGTTTGCGGATCTTTTGCCCGCTGTGGTGGAGTTCAGTTTGAACATTGTGCTCCCGACTAACGATGACTTCCTCGCTGTCAAGTTTGAACGACACGCGTCTTCCCCGAGATTTACTTCGTCCTCGACTCCGGGCACGTTGTTCTTCGAAAGGGGGAGACACTGATGATCGAACTGGGGACGATGGTGGCATCACGGAACGAGATATGCTCGACGATGGTGTGTGGTAAGGGCAGGTGCCATGGGGATGTGGAGGGTGATGAACAGGGGTGCTGTATGCAGCGTGTGGCGGTGGCGGTGGCGGTGGAGCGAGATGAGGGGAAGAATGTTGCCATGGTTGACCAGGATTTGACGCATATGGGGCGTAAGTAGGCATCGTGGCAGAAATGAGGTACGAAAGTTGGTGCATGGCTTGAGCTATAAGATAGTGTGCCTGCTGAGCTTGAACAGGATCTATGGGTGGTGGTGGGTGAGCGGGTAGTGATAAACCGGGTGATCCTTGGTAGGGGGAAGAGAAGATAGATGGCGGTTGAGAAGGGAGTCGCAGAGTGTATGGGTGCGTGACAGGAATGGATGCGTCGGAAAGCGGCGTGCTGTTAGAGTCCCAGTTATGTGGGATCGGTTGGGATGAATTAGACTCGACAGATTCGTAAACTGGGACAGACAAAGAAGCCTGCCGAGTTTTGTTCGGGGAGGAGAGCGAACGCGAAGAACCCGCAACAACGCGCTCGAATGGGACTAAGACGGAAATTGATAAGTAATCGGATTGTCTCATTGAAATGCAACTCACCAGCAGTTGACACATCGTCGTCCAAAGAGGGTGAGGATGGGCTGTCGGGTCGCGGAAGCGCGATAGAGCTCTGGGATATCGATCTTCTGCGACTTTGTGAGTTGCTTTTCGGTTCTACTGTGTGAAAATTTGACGGTGCCGGGCTTAGACACGCGAAGTAATGCAGCATATGAATGCCCACCTGGGGACTGTGCCGAGGGATCGCCGTTTGTGGAAGAGGACGCAATACGTTTTCGTTTTCGACTCTGAGACACAACTCCGAGAGACTTGGGTATCTTATCTTGATAGGTATCTTCTACGAAGGGTGGAACTTCCTTGCCTTTGCCCTTGTACACCGGGGATATGCGAACAACCGCTTCTTGATCTGACACCGCATCGTAAGAAGTAGCGTTGCCCCTTTCTCCCGAGGTCGATGGCTTCCTTCTGTGACTGACGGTGACTGATGGTTTCCGACGCCCAACGGGCGACTGAGGTCGACTCCCGGACTTGCTCGTCACCCCAGTGGATTTTATTTTGGAAGGCGGGTGCCCACGAGATTTAGACCTTCCACGTTCGCTGTCCGGGGGAGACTGGAGTGGTTGCTCAACCTCTTTAGGACGAGGGACGCGTAGAGGCGACGACCGGATGTGACGGGGCGGATGTACCAGCAGGGCTTCAAACTCTGCGTCCGAGTCCGACTCGCTGAGCTCAATCACGTCCCGTTCCACCTCACGCACATCTTGCTCGGACTCGTCTCGAGTGACTGGATAAACTTCGTCATGGGTCCAGACAGCGAGTTCGTCTTCTGATTCGTCATCCGACGGTGGAACGCGAGCGGAAGGGCGGGTAGGGGTGGTGTCAACCACACGCTTCGGAGTGTGCTCTATGCTCGTCGTGTCCTTGTATTGTTTCGCAGCGGTAGCCTCCCTTTCCTGTGATTGTTCTTCCAGCGCATTCCTTAGAGCAGAAAGCTGTTCTTGAGACATCTCTTCTTCACCCTCTTCGTCCCCCACAAGCACTCTCCTCTTCTTTTCTGCTTCTAAGAACTCCCGGAGGTCTTCTGTGTCCGTAGAGGCTGACAGAGGTGGCACTCCCCGGAGTAGTTCCTTCTTCGAGATTGGAGCGTCGTCGTCGGTAGCCGTCTCACTAGGAGGAAGTCCATTGAGTTCATTGTCGTCGTCATCCTGGTCACTCTCTTCTTGGTCCTGGTCACCTTCGGGATAGTCTTGGTCACCGTCCGGCTGAGCAATGTGACCAAAATGGTAGTCTCTGGATGCGCCTCTGAGCACGCCACGGTCCTTGATGATAGCGCCGCTGTGCAAATCGACGATGTCGTCTTCATCGAGCCGTTTGTTGTATCGCTCGGCAAGCTGTGCCCAGACGTTGAGGACACGAAGGGTGGACGCTCTGCGAGCAGAATTTACGTCGACAGAGGAGGTCGAGTCGTTCGAGGTAGACGGGGTGGCAGATATGGTCGAGGATGGGGTGCTTCTGAGACGGGGTCGTTTCACGGGCGGTCGATCAGGCGGACCGAGAGAAGGGGAGGCAGAGGGGGTCAACAGGGCTCGTCGGGGTTCTGTGGTGGCACTTCTTCTCGACGCTGCTGCAGGCATCGTTGCGGTCGTTGCACGCAGTGAGCAAGCTGCTGGCACTTTGTCGCGGGAATTGAATGGACCCCCACGGTCGCGTCGTTCGTTGATCAACGCGTCGCGTCAGGTTCCTCACTTGCCAAAACCGGTCGTCGTGCAACCAACTACACGAGAACTTCACAATCGTCATTTTGTATGCTATGGTACATTCAATCTCTCTTTTGCGCGACAGGATCGTTTACTACATGATGGAGATGGTAATGGAGATAACACCGCCCACACAGCCTACTTAGAAGGATGGCGGTAACAGTCAGGTATTAAAGAAAAAAGATATCTGCAAACAGAGGTTAGTTGTGGGCTTCGTCCGTATATCTGTCGTTACTCACCTCGAGCGGTAAGTCATCTACGTTTCGTCCTCGCAGACACTAGCAAAGGCGGAAAAATTGCCTACGCAGTTGATATGATCGTTGTCGAGGTGACGCTTGAGAGCATCGCGTCTACTGAACTCCTTGCAGCAGCCCCCGATCATCGTCTCACCCGCCCATGCATAAGACTTGGCATCCGCCGGGATTTTATAGTTCTCCGCGTCCTTGAGAAGAACCCCGCAACATACCCATTGCGCAGGCCGTTGAAGGCGAGTATGAGTACGGATATGGCGTTTGAGATCTGGCGTGCGATGGTTGCGTTGCACCCATCTGCAGTAGGGGCAGGCCCATGGGTTGCTCTTCGTCACCGGTGATGAAGAATGAACGCCTGGTGTCGCTTGAACGTTGCGGGCAAGTGGAGAATGACGAGCTCGCTTGGGGGAGGCGTTCGGCTTTTGCGACGCGGCAGCACGTGTACAGGAAGCGGGACGAGCTGATCTATGACGTTTTCTAGAACCCAGAGTGGGCGATGGGACGTATTCGTCTTCGGTTCCGTTGCCGTCACTCTCCGAATATGCGTCCTCGTTGGGGTCATGAAACACGGCGGGCGCGAGAAACCCCACGGACAACTTATTTGAGCGAGGGGTACGACGGTATGCAATGCAAGGGACCGGTGAGAGCGGAGTCACAGAGAACGAATCAGATTCGTCCTCAGATTCGTCCTCAAGTGGAGGAGTGGAGGTCGACTGAGGGAGGGAGGTTTCCGTCTCCTGCACCGATATTATGTATTGGGGGTCCTCGGGTTCCGCTAGGGTAGTGGAATCATGCGATTGGCTGCTGATCTGTCAGACGTGTCGAACAAAGGGAATCACTGGAGAATACGAACAAGATCAACGATGGAGTCGTGGACGTATCGAATTCCGTGTAAGGCACTTCAAGCGAGGACTCGGGATCTACATCAGAGTCCGAGTCGAAATCAAAGGGGTCGTCGCTGGATTCATCGTCAAAAACAGGATCGGACAGGGAGGAACTGGGTGAGCAGGAAGAAACTGGGGAAGCAGATGAAATGGTGGACAACACGGGAGGAGGACGGACGGCGGGAACATATGGCTCATCGAACTTATCGTCCGGGCTAAACTGGGCAAGCCAGGCCATGTCATCGTCGTCATCCTGTGCTCTGAGCTTTTCGTATAGCTGCGCCATGGACTGGCGACGATAGATGGTAGAGGACATGGTGGGATGAAGGAGATTGGAGAGATGAAAGGCGGAAGGGGTCGAATATATAGGCAGAGAGATCTGTTTTCTTTCATGCCTTTGAACCCGCGTTGCCGACCTCGTTTTTTGTTCTTTGTGGTAACTCCGACGTCAGTACCCTTGACTAAAGTCACATCGAGGCAGCCTTGTTGCAGAAAACACCGCAAATTTGGCCGCGACGCTCCAATGGCCCGGCACGTCCGTGAGAATGTGACTCTGTAAAGTGGTCCAGCTTCGGTACGCGGTACAGCAACTTGAAAGTGATCGCGGCAACCACACCAGATTTCATTCCATTCTACAAACAAACTCTCTAGACACCCCCTCACCGCAGTCGACGCGACCGTATCAGTTTTCCATGTTGGATTCGCGGTCCACGGCTGCACCACCAGCGATGAGCGTCACAACATGCCAGCGCAGAGCAGTGCTGGTCCACTCACCCTCGAGTCTTTTTCTTTGGCCGAGGTTCGTGAACGAATTTCTCCACAGGTACTTGTTGTCTGTACTTCTCCATACACCAGAGGATGTATCTGCAAAGCGTGAGACGACCATACGCTGTTCCTTAACCCGGTACCTGCCTTCTATCCTTCACAGCGACACCTGCCTTTTTCAGGTCATATCCTGAGGTTCGCCAGAACGCGTCCCAGCTGTCTATCGAGACCTTTTTCTCTGTAGACCTTCCAATTACACTCAGGAAGGCTTGAGGAGTGTTAATATCGCCTAAGTACGTCAGCACCGTCGACTCCGGAATCTGGTCCGCGGGCAGAGAATACCTTGTGGAGGTGGTACAGGTCTGAGAGCAGCATTGCTCTGTAAGGATCTCACGAATGTCTGGGCGACACGCCGAAGTGAAGATTGCAGGACGAAAGACATGGTGCAGACACTTTGAGTGCGATGGACGTTGAAGCAACGAGTAAGAGATTTCGATTTCAAATTCCCATAGTAGCATCACGTGATTCGGTTGGAAACGAATTGATCCCCGTCGTACACATGTCATAAGTCGTTTCAGAATACTGGTGCATCTCGCAAAAACAACTTTGCTTCCTCCTTTTTGACCCACCGAGTAACGGAATTGGCTGCGTTGATAACCGCGGCCTTCGGTAGCCTCGGTGATAGAACAACGTAGAGCTCGAATGGTTGTGTAATCTTAAATCTTCGTTCAAAGCAGCTCAGGGGCTCAAACCAAAATACTGACCCATCCCATAACAATCTCCTTCTTGGTGCGAATATACTGTAATTTGAGCGGCCCACTTTGGCCAGACTTGGCATGAATGGCATCGTATACGTGTTGATACATCGTGATAATCCTGTAGAATTGAATGAGATCCGACAAGTACACGGTGAGCACAAATACCTCCGCTTCTCCTCCATCTCCTCATACGGATCCTCGAAAACAGGGAACGTGATCTGGACATGAGGCCTGGATTTGTATATAAAGTGTCGCAAACCTGGTATCCCAAGCTGAGATACAGAGTATTGTGCTTGGCCAGAGTTTATCATATCCGATATCGAGTCAAGGAGACCTGTGCTATTCATTTTCTGTTAGGTGTCCTTTTCAGAAAAGACGACCAGGAATAGTGACAAAAATCACGAACTTCGGCAACAGCATCGCACCATCCTCGAACTGTCTCGAACTCTCCCCCTCCACTGATGCATACGAGGCCGATACCTTTATCCAACTGACCTGCCTGCTGAGGGACGTCGACCGCTCTCCCACTCGGATCGCCTTGCCTATCACCCAGGAAGTCAGGGTTAGGATTGACCCCATTATCTTCCGGCTTGCGCAAAAACGTTATGTAGGCATTCACGAAGCCTGCGGGGTTGAACTTCGGGAGGCATACTGGAATCCATGACGCTGCCGCGGGAGAATTATATATGGAGGGTGAATGGATTGTGTTGACGATGATGTGGATGTCTACGACAGGGCTGGCAAACCAAAGGGCATATCACATCAAATGGAACAAACCTGTAGGGTGAATAGAATGCTTCTTCGGACGCACGAGAGTAACGACGCGCCCTTGAGCGACAAGAATGATGTAAAGGGTATCCTGATACTTCATGAGCGCCGTGTACTCTGAGGTGCATTCGCACGTACCTTCATCTTCGTTATAGGCACGAGTGTGTCAGCGACTCGAGACCTCAGGGTAGGATCCAGTTGGAGACAATGTAGTGAGGACGTTGCCATAGCAAGATCAAGTTCCAAACGCTTAAGGAGAGTAAACAGGAAAGGTTCTGTGCCTACGAAAGAAATTCAGCGTTCAACTTCATGCGACAAGATGAAAGTCAGAACCATTCAACAAACGACGCAAATCAAAATTTGTTCGTCGCTCAAATATACGCCGCAGTTGAGAAGCCGTAACAACGCTTAATATTTGCAGATGAAGATATTCTAGATGAGTACGAGCCTTGCTTTTATCAGCTCGGTCAGGTGCAAACACACCACGAAAGCTCAAGTGGTGTACTCACTACTGACTCCGGCTCACCCCATGTGGATGCGCACACGTAGTAAATTGGTGACCGAAGCAGGAATGTGATCCTCAATGGGCCAGCATTGATACAGCGCAATTTATCTGCGTCATCAATGAACACGGAGATTAGGGCCTGAATGATACCCATTGTAGAAGAGAGTTCGTCTTCACTTCCGGACCCACTGATAGTGCACCAAAACAAATTAGTTTACCGTTGCCTCGTATTTCGGAAGTGGGTGACACACCTGATGAAGACAGGCTTTCCAGCATCAGTCAAAACAAAATACTCTCTTGGTTTGAACGGCCCCTGCGGGGCATCTTGGAATCACACCAGATGTAAGTGAGATGCCAGGAACATGTGAATGAATGACTAACCAAGAGTGGTTGGGATTTCATTGTCGACAGAAACGATAGACTTGAGCGAGTGGTGATCTGAGACATGCTCAGACGTGGACATACCCACAGACGAAGAGAGAGAAGAACCTGCAGGCTCCCTCTTGCTGAGAGTACGCCTCAGCTGATCGCGCAGACTCTTCCTGGATTCCTCGTCGGCGACATCACCTATCTGGCCGACCGCTGTGGTTTCTTCGCTGGCTGCTGTCTCCGCCTCTGCATCGACGTCGGCCACTAGTATTCCATCACTGATATCAAGATTAATCACTGACGATGCGGAGCTCTCGAGGTCTGTGGCTGGCTGGATGTGAGGGGACTGAGATGCGGACATGGTGCCATGGAGTTGGAAGTTGGTTACAGAAAGTGTGTGTATTGGAACGGGGGGTATCACAAGACGGGATGAAGACCTGTGAAGGGGCGTGCTGCTTTCAGAGGGCGTCCGAGAGGAATATAGGCTAGAGTCACTCATGTCCTTGCAACGCCATGAAAGCGCGACGTGATCAACTACATATATTACATCCGAATCCGTACTTGCAATGCCTCAAGGCTCTTGCAATACAATCACAAACACTCAAACAAGTCGTTGGCCTTGCACCCACATCCCGGTCCGGTTCCGACCATCTCCCATGCACCACCACTTCTCGATCATGTCCATCGTGAGTACCCCACATTCGGAATCTGGATCGAAGAAATCCAGTGCCCCAACCCCTGCCTTGCTCTCCCAGTCGAGTACACGAACTAAAATCCCAATCCAGGAACAGTCGATTTCTGTAATTCGAGTACTCACTTTGCTGTGCATCGAAAGATGCCCCAACTCTGAACTCCCCCGAGTTCTCTAACCCCAATGCCAATGCGCCGCCGCGTGTTGCGAGAAAGACTGATTCTTTCCATTCAACAGCAAGTGGTCTTCCCTCGTTGCCTGACTCCTCGTTTCCAGACTTGCACTCGAGTGCGCGAATGCCTTCGCGCATCCGAGAGGTTGAAACGGCGTGCCGCATGCTGCTGAGTATATCAATACAGTATCCTCCTGCAATGTCCGTGCCGAGGCCAACCGATACTCCCTTATCGAGAGCTTCGCGGAGAGGGAAGGGCTGTTCTGAAAAATACGCATTGGACAAAGGACAGTGAGCGACCGCCGTCTGGTTAACCACGAGTTCGTCGAGCTCCTCTGAACTCAGAAACGTGCAATGTGCTTGGACTGTGCCTTTTTTCAAAAGTTTATACTAGGAATCTCTCCAGGTGAGTATGAACCGTCCACAGGAAGACAATGTTACCTTTTGGAAGACTTGAAGATCCTCTATTTGACGTTCATCCCTTACCCATTTTGCTTCGTCGAATGATTCAGCCAAGTGGCTCTGGACACGCGTCGACTCCCTCTGACAAAGCTGGCCGAGCTTCTCGAGTAACTCGTCGGAACACGTGGGCACAAACCTCGGGGTAATGACGGGTTCTACCAGCCGAAGGTGGGAGCCCAGTGCTGCCGTCGAAGCTCTACATCTATGTATGAAATCCTCGACGGATCTGTACGCCTCCTCGACATTAGATTCTCGATATGTTGGCCGTGACGACTGATCCATGGACAGCTTGCCAACGAACGCTCGCAAACCCGCGGTTTGCATCTCCTGGGCGAGAATAAGGCTGCGATATTTGGGTTTATCGAACGATCAGAGCGAACCCCCGGACTTACTTCGTCTCCGTCTTGATCGTACCAAACAACAAGACAGCGCCGGTCCCGACCTCTATCAAGCGCTGGGCAAGCCGACGATACACCTTACTGGCCAACTGTGGATTCTGGTCGAGAGTTTCCTCGGCTTTATAGGCATACTTGTCGAGCCATTCCATCAGTGGGAGGTCGAGACCCGTCCCCTGAAACATGAACTGGGGAGCATGCAGATGCAGATCGCAGAAGGTGGGGAGCAGGAAGCTTCCTGGAGGTACTGTTATGATGGAGGATTCGTGCTGACGGACATACTCTTGTGAGGATTCTGAAGAAAAAGGAGAGAGGTGAATGATGAAACCACGCTCATCGATCACTAGACAAGTAAAAGTCAGACGAGCAGAGCGGCATGTGAAAGAATCTCGGGCGTACGGATGAGATGGTCTTGCAAAATTTCCACTCGCCCTAGAACGGGGCAATGCACCAGAGTTCCACGCAACGCCAACGAAGCAGGGGCCATTGGTGACAGCAAAAGGCAAGGTAATGTTGGACAAACCAATCTGATCAGTGATAAGCCCTTCAATGACTAATCGGACCTTATCGACGAGTAGTTGTAGAACGTTATCACACGCTGAGCCAGTTCGAGTTAGTCAAGCCAAATTGTGACCAAGTTTTATCCTCTACACCCATACAAACTTGTCAGACTTTCGTGAGCACCCCGACAGCAGGAAGCTCCCCGATATCGCATGCAGTGTTCCGCAGCCAATCTATTGTCACGTCCTCCAAGTGATCGTCAAAATCTCCGAATTTTTGGTGCATATGACTGTCCCGAACTAGAGACACAGCATGTGAAGGTGTTTCGGGGTGGGCCAGTGTGACTTGGGAACCTGAAGTGAACGCAGGCGGTTGGAACGTCTGTGGGCGCCATGTCGTTATCCCGGATTGAGGGAGGTATGGCTCCAAAAAAGATCGACATCAAAGAGGGTAGCCATGCTGTAGAGAGGTCTCAACTCACGATCAACGCCGCATCGCCCGATCCCAGTGAATCGCCGTCAATCTGATAACACGACTGTGAGATGCGGACAACACGAAGTAGGCTCATCTTTACCACGAAGGCAATGGCATCGTTAAATTGACTTCGAATCTGTTCTGCGACGCGTTCTCCTACTGGTGCTAGAGCTGTGTCATCTATTCTCTCGCAAGCCTGGTAATATCCGACTAGGGAAAGACCGAGAGATTCGGCATGCCCTCTTGCCTTTAGAAATTGTAGTAAGGGACGAGACGAACCAGCCGAAGAGCGCACGCACCAGGTCAAGGCCAATTTCCATCATAGGGCTGAGGCTGGTCCAATGATGGAGAAGCGGAACGACGTCTTGGATGATCACAACATTCGAGTTCAATTTTCCGAGCAGCACTCCATTTACTTGCTTATGTGGATGTTTTGCGGCATGGAAGAAAATCTTGACGTAGGCTTTGTGGAGGATGGAGTATGAAACTGGCATGGTCAACGTTTCAAACAGTGGTACTAGTTTATCTAAGCCGCGCGGTTCTAATTGTCTACGAGCCCAATATATCTTGATCCACTCTGAATCGTTCCAAGTATCTGAATCCCATCCACGTAGGAGAATATTGATCGAAATACAGAAAAGCTTTTCTTTGAGGGAAAAAGTGTATGAAAATTGTCCACGAAGATACCGGATCTAAAGACCTAGATAATAGGTACAAATTTCTACAAAACATAAACCAGTACTACTGTCCATATAATGTCCGGGGAAGATTATACACTTGTGTGTAACATCAACTCGTCTCAAAGGAATGAAACTACTCCATGCAAGCGCGAAGTAACTCTGGTGAATAATGTGGTGGTCCGTGGTCAGAATTGCTCAGCAGCAAGTTGCGCTGTGCAATGCGTAAACGAGTCGCGATCAAAGTAACGAGGCGACAATACTGAAGCGGTCAGAACGGTTACCAGAGTCACCGTTCACTTTGGAATGCATGAGGACGATGGAAGGTAGTAGAGCGCTCCGAGCTTACCGACGACAATGTAGTTATCGCGGGGGACAACGTTGTCTGGCACATAGACGAGAGTACTGCCACTCATGATAGGAACTTGGGTTTTCAAAGGGTTGTCTGAGCTACAAGTTAGAAGTCAAGCACGCCACCTGGACGGGATAGACTCACCAATATCCAAGTTCTCGCTTTCTGAACCATCCTCGATGTGACCGAGGTAGATGGTCACGAGATAGCTCTGCGCCGCTTCGGGAATATCGCTGGTATCCCAAGAAACGGTCTGGTAGGAGTGGGAAGACCACGTGGAATCAGCGTTGGGGGAAGTTACTTGAGGAGCAACAGCAAGCAATTCAACGGGTTTCACAGGGGCAGCGGTGACGGAGTGAGAGAGAAGTAAGAGAAAAGATAGGACAGAAAATAGGAAGCTGAACATGATTACTAGTAAGAGGTCGTCAAGTAAAAGAATGGATGGGGTGTTAGGATGGGCTGGTAGCGGAACGTTGAAGGGTATAAATAGAGAGGACAGCCAAAAAGAAAATTTATATTGTCCACGCCATATGGAGCTTGTTCGTGTTTGGCGGGCTTGCAGTGGGCAGATTCACGTACATAGAACGCACCTAAGCGAACGGCCGCACGCAAACCGGCCACGTTTCTCCGATAAGTGACAAACCTTGCTCGACATGCCGAGATGTTGCCATCGATATTTTGTCGCGATCATATCAAAGGACCATGATCACAAAGGGTACTTACCGAACCCGATCAAAGACTCGGATCACGTGATCGCGTTTCTACAATGATTTATCACAGCCACTCGCTTGGCAGTTTGGCATGGCCGACCCTCTCGAGGATGCTGCATATATGCTCTCCGTCGTAGAGACCATCACAGACTCTCTTCTCCCTCATTCCTCCGCTACTGCCCACGATATTCTCGACGCCTACGTGACATTCACGAACCGCGTAAGAGCTCACAGTCTGCGGTTGGAATCTTACGACCACGGTGCACCACTTCCCGCTCTTGCCCCCCTCAAGACCCACAAGGATAATCTTATCCGCGCGTTGCGACGCGACATTCGTCTTGCTCATCATGACCCTTTGCTACCTATTTCGTATTCTCGTTTGTCTTCCGACCAGCCAGCACTTGAAAGTAGTATTCACCCCGGCGTCAAGGCGGACGCAAAGCAACATGCCACAGTTTCCTCCTCATTATGTCACCATGCGCTGTGCGCCCTCACGGTACTACTTCGATTTCCTGCCCTCTACTCTTTATTTCACGGTATGTTCAGTCTGTCCCCGATTTGAGTTCACAGCTCACTTTACACAGAACTGGATCTCTCAATCTTGTTCGGTGATGTCCTAGATATCGCTCTTGCAGGCCAACTGCCAGCTCTCAGCAGAGCAAAGACGTACTCCCTCTCACTATGGGCCTTGAGTTCTCACCGTCTCCCCGTGACTGTTGTCAGTTCTCGGCAAGATGACGTATATTCTGTTCTTGAGCGCTGTTTCGGTGGTGCAAGGCAGCCAGATAGCGTTGTTTTCGATGGTCTGAAAGTACGATCATGTGTACGTTTTCTCTTTCCTCCTTCTCACGCTTTCCTTCCAGGCCATTTCGCACACGATGGAACATTATCAATCTCGATTTCTCGATCTTCTTTTTCCGCTGCTTCCTCACGTCGTGGCAATCACACGATCTGAATCCTCCGAGCTTCGCTTGCAGGCTTCGATCGCTTTGGGAAAATTTGCAAATGCACTAATTCATCGACCAGAACTCTCCCTGTCAGAATGGGAATCACTATCTAATCACATCACCCCCTCCCTCCTGGAATGTTGCTGCAACGAACCTCACATAACTTACGGGAACCTGACTTTCTTGTGCATCGTCCGAACTGCTCTTTCCGCTGAATCTCACGTCCATCCTCGAGAGGCCCCGACATGGATATATACCGTCCTCGCGTCGTGGATAGTTCTCTGTGGTCCCACGTTATATAGCAAACCCACGATTCTACGATTTATTCTCCAGGTGCTTGCTATGACTCTTACGCACAAGCGGTCCATTATACGAGCTCTACACCCACACGTGTGGAACTGCTTTGTCTGGACTTTCAGTCGGATGCTTCTCAATTCTGAGAATGTACAGTCATCGTTAATTTCTTCAGCTTTCTACGTGATCAAGCAGGAGGTCAGCGGGGGTATTGGCATCGCAGTCGCCAATGTCCTGCTATCTCACCGGGTTTCTGCGGTCTCGTTTGAAGAGCATCACGACAGAGTATCTCAGGCCTTGTCCGTCATCAAGGCAATGGTTCGAACAGATTGCAAGCACACACGTCAAGAGGGTTTCGTACTTCTCCAAGCCCTCACAGAAGGTATTCCGGCAGAACATCCAGTGTTACAGAATACGCACGAAATTCCTACCTCGGTCTTACTTGATGGAGTCATCATCGGTGTCGAGTGGGACAGCATCCCATCGATCATCAGTTCCATTCCCAAAGTTTCGGTTTCTGTGCATCGGCTGGAGGAGACAGAGATCGCTCGACACTACAGAACATTGTTGGCGATATGGAAGTATTTTGTAACAAATCACGACAAGAATGAAATACACGTAAGTCAGCTTGACGCCGACGTGTTTATATATTGAATGATGTCTCTTGTTCAAGTCAGATCTCGTCGGCGTCTGGTTGTCTATCTTGAAGGCTTGCTCACACCAACTCGAACGCGGAACTATGACAGCAACACTGATGTATACAACCGCCACAATCGTCGAGCTCTTACCATCTGCGGTCATAGCAGACTCCCAACCCGACTGGGGCTCTTGGAATATCCATGATCAACTATTCAGTCTTACACTCATTGATCAACTGTGGTCTGCGATGCAAAAGGCTTTCGTTGTCTTCAGCCTTGCTGACGCCGCTGCGCTTATTCTTACCTCAATTCTGAAATATGCTTTTCATGTTCTTGATCCTGGCGTTCGAGCGTTGTGGAGCAAGCTCTGCGCAAATCTGATGATGACAACTTCGCGTTCCTTTCTACTCGACATGCAAGATCTTACGACGCCACAATCGTTCATTCGCAGCCAACGCGAGCTCTGGGGAGTTATTGCAGCATCGTTATCTTCCTCTGAGCATAGTTTTCACTGGAAGGAAATGATTAGGTTTCTCTCCATCCCAGTCTGGTACATCGTCTTGTTTTTTTCAAAAGAACCTGCTGCTGATATAGACCAGTACCTGGGTTTTATCTGAGCCAGAGTTAGTAGCGTGGGATACATTGCTTCAAAATGCCATCACATTATCAGGCGATTCCGCTCAGGTAATTGAATACCTCGTCCTGCGGCATTTTCAAGGAACGGAAATCGAAACATGGTACTTCATTTTCACTCTGCTCGTCGTAATTGCTCACAACTTTCAAAAGGGGGTCGATCATAGTCGTGCTCAGTATCCTTCTGAATTGTACTAATGAACGCGGCAACTCTCCTGCCGACGACTTTCTGTCTGTGGTTAACATTTGTTTGACTGCTTCTTATGGTGGAGCATGCCAGTCTCCGGAAGCGCTGACACATTCTCTTGAGCTTCTTAATGGTATCTACCGTGTGATAACTTCAGCCCCAAGCAAGGTGATGGGCGTGCTCCAAGCTCTTCGCGGTTGTCTCTGTCTCTGGATCGAGGATCATGCTGAGGTTATGTCCGACGATCAGTTTAATTCTGTGGTATGACTCCTTTTCTTCGATCTTTTTGACACACTAAACCCTTTCAGGTGGTCTCCTTGTACTGCGAGACTCTCAAGGCTCTTGAGGGTCTCCCATTGTCGATGCAGTTTCTCCAGGACACGGAAGCCTTTCTTGCTTCCGCTTTTTGTCGGATCCCGACCCCGGCAATAGCACCTTTCGCTTTCGAAAAGTTTTGGCGAGCAACCTATCACGGCCATAGCCAATTCTGCAACTTTCTTCCCCCAAAGATCAAGTCTTGTCTGGCCTGTTTCGTAGCTGCATACGGAGGTGACCTTTGCGATGGATTGTCGTTGGTGACTGAATCGCAGTCACAAAGTATCGTGAGGTGATCCCTTTGCAAATCTACTGCAAATACCGACAAATTTCCTTTGAAGAACGACGGTTCTCAAGCCCTCTTTTCTGTCAACCATCAAGGACAAGAATATGACGAAGTTTGTGGGGAGATTAACCCGTCGTTGGTGTCGGTGAAGAGTGGTACTTGGCCAGAAGTATCAGATGTGGATGATTCCTCAGGCAGACGCCAGCAGACGTTTACTAGCCAAGAAGACCCCGCCTTTCTGGCACCCTCCCCCGGTGATGATACGCTTCAACCGACGGTCCTACGCCAACTCCAGGAGTACTCCAGTAGCATGGATGCAACCTCTCTAGATCACTCGGAACGATCGATGAGCGATCGTCGATCACTTTCATTATCCGTCTTCCCACCCCGCGGTGCGACGCCGAGCTCCTGCTCTGTTGAGAGAATCCTTCCTATCACTTCACACCTGCCGAACAAGAAACGGAAGCTTGCACACAGGGGTAATCACGTTTCTGTGACCATGTGTACGATGATGAAGCTGATGTGTCTGTTCAGGTGATGTACCCCAGAAGCGGAGTCGAACATCGCGGAACACCCTTCGTTCTCTGCGTAAATTAGGTTCGGAGCCTGCCACCCGGGGTGTTACGCCCATCGACATTCCGCGAACGAGTTCTGTGCCTCCGAAAAGGATGGTGTTCGACGGAGTGCAAGTACCTGCTCTGCGTGAGGTCTGGCGTCGGAAATCGGCACGAATAGAGGATACGAATAAGAATACCGGGCAGGACCACATGTCTGCCCCACGGACATATCTATCTCGGAGCACACAGAGAAAGAGTGGAACACCAGCGTCGGATGAAGATAGCCTCGATTGGGAAAACTACCGCGTCTGCACAACATCATCATCGGGCAAGTGCAACCTTTGCGTCAAACTAAACATCCATCCGCTCACCCTTATTTTCCACGCTCAGAAGCCGACATTGACCAATCTCTGATGATTGCTTGCCCCAGTTCTCCAGCACCTTGCCATACCCCTTCACATGGTACGTCCGAATATCACCGTCTCAGTCATCTTGTACAAATAGACTCTCAGAGCCTCCAAATGGGTCCTCTGGACCCAGCTCAACAAGAGCAATGTCGCAAAGTGAGAGCCCTCCAACTCGTCCGTCCTTACAAAGGGCCAAGACTACGTCAGCAAGACTCGACGCCCTGCGCGATGTCTATTCCTCCGTCGCGAACGGTGCGTCTCAGATACCCATGTCTGAACTTCTCCAGGCGACGAGGTTGGTCCACCAAATTGGTGCGGTGTTGACTGAGCAAATGGGCAAAAAAATCGATGGTTAGGCGGGATGACATGATGGACATACTATATGCTCATTACGATAATATCGTATCCTTCATCTTTGCATCCGGGGTGCAAGTTATATATATAGTTGACTAAATACTTACTAGTGTGGGATCGCGAGAGTCTCGACTCATTCAAGTAGACCTCTCCCTTGGCCCGAGTTACGATCCTGTGCACTTCGTATCATAGTTAACTTATATGATGTGATCGACGGGAAATGATCTATCTCTCGAAGAACAAAATGACGTCTCTCAGGCTGAGACTCAGACTTCAAGTTGTTGCGATCAACTTCAGAAGCATGTATGTTCTGCAAGACGGCCAAAGGGCCAGTAGCCGTGGTGTTACCGCCCGTCGTAGGGAGTCGCGCCAAGTGTACTCTGGGCTAAAGAGTACATTATGATGATCGATTCAAAACAACCTCAAGTGACCAATTGCAAGTTGAAGTTGAAGTTACTATTATCCCTCGTTTGGTATTAGGAAGATGATTGACAATTCCTTGTCCAGCAATATCCTCCAAATTGCACCAATTTGCCTGGGCTGATTCACTTGCACATGCGCGGGCTCAGTGCAGTTTGAGTCAAGAATGACTCCAGGCGCGTCAGAAACCGATTTTTGAATTTGAATAATGTTTCTACAACCATACTATCCACGAATTGATGAGTGATGAAACACGGTAAATTTATGCAACGGAATAATACAAATGTGACAACAATGCTATTAAGAGTGGTAGATGCTAGAGCAAAGGGATTGAAAGATGATCAGCGACCTGCTTGCGCAGCAAGGCCAAAACGTTGCTGACGTCGAGCAACTAGGTCTCTCGATGGGCTGGATGATGGTACATCATCGCTTGACGTGCCATAATCACTATCCAGATATCGTCGTGGGGCGGGAGAACCCAAGTGACGAGGTGACACTTGGCCCAGATGATGGTCATCATCCGAACTCTCTGATTCGTACATCTTGCTCACAGGGCCCGTGAGCATTATTGAATCATCTGCATGTGGTCGTTAGACGAACTTGCGCATTTCTGGCAGATAGTCAGGTACTTACCACTCCCTGCAATTACCGTCTCTTCGAGTGCGGCCAACGAGGGTGAGAGACTCGTATTCACATCATTCCACCGCTTCAACCTTTTCCTTGGCAACGGCATCGATTCATCACCAGAGGAATCATGGAGCTTTGACATCGACGACGAGCGGCGGAGACCCGGAGAGCTTTCACTCATACCAAGGCTTTCAGTGCTGGCCCTCCTACGCATGGTGATTTGTCGTTGGATGTCCGCTAGGGACGGAACGACGACAGCATCCATGATGACCCGCTGGCGTTTCCGTTTCAGGGAAATCGCGCCAGTTTGGCAGACCTTACTTGGAGACGGCGCACGACACAATTGAGCCTTTTGTACAGGTGAGGCGAGGACAGCCGCGACCGCCAATTCGTCTTCCAAGTCGCTGTCACCGGATGAAGGGAATTCGATAGATGAACGGATGAATGATGTCCGTCCCCTCTTGCTTTCACTTTCTCCAGGCGATTTGTCGATCATCTGTCGTTTGCCAAGGACAGACAAAGGTTCACTCGTGCTTGGCATAGTGCGTATTCCTTCACTAGCAGAAAACACTGGCAAAGGCGAAACATTTTCCTTGTCCCCCCAACTGAGTACTTTGCCGGGGGAAAGACCTTGACGAATTTTGCGCGTGGAGCGGGGCGTCGTCGGGGTTGTGGGGTAAACAGGGAGGGATCCGGCAGGAGTTTTGAGCAAAAGGGACTGGAAGGATTCCGGAGTACTTGTTGGTTTATGCGGACGAGGCGGGGTGATAACACGAGAAGAGCGTGAACCAGCGATGGGTGTGGAAGGCTCCACAACAGCGCAGGTACTAGATGGGGAAAGACTTCCTGTTGACCTTGACGGCGATGTGGTGAAATCCGCGGACGGTGCAAAGAGCGCAGGTCCAAGATGACCGATGAAGGGCGATGATACTGTCCTTTCTTGCGAGATCCATGGTGTTTGTGCGTTGCGAAGCGAGTCAGATTCTGATCTTAGCGGCGACGATGTTGAGATGCTGGAAAGATATTCGCTCTCGCCGGTTTCGGATGAAAGAGTGCAAACCACGGTGTCTTCAAAGTCCTCAGGGTCGCTAGATGGCTCAACTTCGGTCTTCGTGGGCTCCTCAGCAGGCAGGAGGCAGATTCGAATATCCTCAGGCCAGCCGCCCTTTGGTTCTTCCAGGTCTGCAAAGGTTGTAGTCCAGAATTCGGTAAATGCTTCCCTAGCAACCCTGGTTTTGTCGTCTCGACCAGTGAAGACGGATTGGAGGAGGGGTGAAAGAGCCTCCAGAACTTGGAGTGTACGAGGCAGCTCTTGAATCGCTAGCAACGCAGTTTGGTAAAGAGGCAGCACATCCAGCGTGTATTCTTCTCGTGTAAAAACGCGATACTCATCCGATAACCAAGCGCCGATACCGTCTTGGGTGGCTTCCAGGAGGCCCAGACGTAAGTCGACAGGACAGCTATCGATTGCACGAGTGAGGGATGCAATGAGCCACATGGATGGCTTCAGGTTGCGTGGTTCTGGGGGATATGTCGAAAGTAGCGTGTCGTTGACAAGCTCGAAGACTTGGGCTGGAAGTTCTCTCATGTCGTCCATTTCGCAATGTGACAAGAGGAGGTCAGCGACGCGGGTTGAAGAAGCGAAGGCTGGACAAGGGGATCGTGATGCCACACCAGCAACATGGTCCAAAACCACCGTTGCATCTACCCCATCATCGTTTGCTTTGTTCACAGCGTGCCTGAGGAATCCGTCCCATGCACTAAACTCGTCATTGCTGAGTTCCCAAGCACTGCGCTTGCTGTTGGTAGATCATTGATAACTTATGCAAGACGCCGTGTAACCAGAGAACTCACTCGAATGGTACCCCAAGAAGAACGGTAGCACCTTCCCAGGACGCCTCACCGTCAATGGTCCACGTCTGCACGAAGCAACTCCATATTAGGCTCCTTACTCTGGATTCATACGGCATGGTGGCATAAGATTGCCGTCTCTTCGCCCAGAACTTCTCCAACACCTCGATATCACAGACGGCCAGGGTCTCTGCGCACAACTTTGCCCATTCTGTTCTTGCAGAATCTGGAGTATCAGTTTCCCAGACAAGATCAGATTCATCTTCCTGAAGGCACTCTAGCAGTATTACCCCACCCGCATGCAGCAAATCATTGGGGAAGGTAGTACGCATGCATGCCCATAGTGCTCTAACGGCGCCAAGTTTCATTGCAGAATTGGACCGAGTTGTTAGTCGTCTGTTTACTATTGAAGGTGAACCGACCGCCGAAGAACTTGGACAAGAGGTCACGGCAAGATGTAGTTGAGAATCACAGAGGACTTCTGCGAGGACGCTGGCAGCTTTGGAGCCAAAGTTGATGACACCATCATGGTTGTTGGCATCTGAGCTCCAACGATTCAGCAATGCGGGAGATCATGTCAGTGATCAACTACTAACCGAGGAGGATGGTAACATAAACTTTCAGGAGACCATTCCACGTTTCGATTGTCTCGGACTGGTCCCACTCGTGAGCGACGAATTACAAAATTGGTTAAACTTACTGGCAAAGCGCAGCCATCAGGTATCTCCAACCAACCCAGGGAAGCCCTCCAGATCTTCATCAATTCGTTGAATACCCATTCCCTGGAGAGCTGATCGCGAGTCAATGGTCGAATATGATGCAGCTGTGGACATTCATCGAATATCGGTTTTACGGCAGTGGATAGTGTCTTGTAGTCGGCAGTCAGCAATCCAGGATTTGAGGAAAACAGCGAATGGGGCAACATATTCTGCATTGACCAAGGCTTGGCATTGTTCTCACAGCTGACAAGAATCTTTGCGATGTCTATAGCATCCAGTGTGGTTTGGCCACCTTTATTGATCATGATCCTGACAAGCTGTAGGGCCTTCCTTAGCCGATCATCGTCATCCGAGTCATCTCCAAGGAGGGCCACCACAGTTGAGACACCTGTACCCATATCAACCACGGACTTGACGAGCTTCCAAAAGCTTTCCCGAGCTAGTTGAACGTCTACTTCTTCGCTATCCTTTTGATGACCTTCACCGCCTTCGGAACCAAGATCCAAAGGTGGTTGAAGGTATGCCCAAGCGATACACCTCCAGAGAAGAGAGGCGAGGGCACGAACAGAACTCTTCTTGCTGCGCATGGCGAGAGAAAGAAGTGCGGATATGGTGCGAGTCAGTCGGACATCTGTGTAAACTAAAGGACCAAGCAGCACGATTAGAGATGCAAGGACACTCAAAGCCCACACAGGGCCTTGTGCGACGTATTGAGGATCAACGGTGCCAAGTGTCGTCCGTAGGGTTCGAATGATAGTGGGCTCGACCGAAGGTTTTGTAGGGCTTCGACGGGGTGACGAAGGGGGAGTCGACAGGAAGGTCAGAACAATATTTGAAATACGAACGTGTACAGCTGAGGGTGGGAGACTAACGGAGCCCAGCACGAATCCTCCGAGTGCATGACACGCTTGGGTTCGCAAGGCCAACGTTGGTGCCAACAGGTTGGCGAGAATGGATGGCAATAGTTCAACGAAAGCGGGGATGAATGTGATTGGCTGGTGGATAGATAAATCGTGAACGGCCTGCGAGGATAAGTCAGTACAGGCTCGCTCTTTGGAATGGACGCGTACCTTGAGGCCATCGCATGCGGATCCCTTCTTGCCCTCTTTCCCAAGCTCGCCTTCCATGCCACGCCGAAGAGCAAATGCGATACGATCACGAGCAGGAAGAAGGACAGTTTCGGGGAGGCGCTGAACCTGTAGCAGCCAGATTGCTAGCGCACACGTCTTTCGTGCATTAGGAGTGGGTAGCTCGTCCGCCATGGGAATGGCTAGCACGTGTGTGAGGATGTCGCATAACTGACCATCTGGACATACTTGAGTGTCTCACAGCAAACAAGAATTGGCAAGGAACGTACCATCGAAGATTTGATGAAGGGGTGGCAAGGTGAATACAGCACCGAGGAGTCGCAGAACGGCATGTGTTGTAGTGCAAAGATCTCGAGCAAATTTGATTTGGGAAGCTGACATGCCCTTCTTCTTCTTCTTCTTCTTCTTCGGGCTTTGCTTTGGAGAAGGGAGCAGAGAAAGAACCTCTTCTTCCTCGCATTCCTTGTCACAGTCCATAGGGATGTCATCTTCCGGTGTGGGATCAGACTTGGGCTCGACGAGTGCTCTGCCTAGATCACGGACGACGGCTTGAGTGAAGGCGTGAGTGTTCTTGCGGAGGGGCTGAAAGAGGGGCCAAGACGCGTCCGCATCTGTTGAGCTCACGACCGCTGCTCGCAATCGGGCATGGAGAACGGAATAGGCCTCGATGAGATCACGAAGAGTAGAGGCGGGGGATATTATTTGCTGGACAGGTCTAGAAAGGTAAACGAGATCAACAAGAGGGTCTTCAGGCTCCGGTGTAATCTCTCTCTGGTCCTCCTCCGGGGGCAGGAGCGAGGCATGTTGACACTTTTTGAGGATGGATTTGGCAGGCTGTTCTATGCACGACCGATGGTGATGAGAAACAGACGGTGTAAGGGAATAGGAGAGGATGAAATACTGGTTTTGCTGAGCCCAGGCAACACGGGAGCCAGGAAGGCGGTTTTCCCTGTCGCGGTGATGGGAGGTGGCAGGAGGTGTGGGAAGACTCATGAGGGAGCACTGAACACGGCCACGACAACGAGGAAGTTAGTGTCGTCGTCGTCGTCGTCGTGGTTCAAGAGCAAAGCGAGCGCGGGACGACGACTAAATAGAATACAAAATAAAATAAAATAATTCACGCAATTAAACGCGCTCGTTTACGCGTCGCGTTCGATATTTGGTCTGATTTACATACACATCACGTGAGCCAACCACGTCGCACGTGATCTCGGACGCGAGTTGCGGCGTATTACTAATACTACTTATGTAAGTTAACCCCTTGCACTGACGGTCGCTGCATGTCGTCGACTCGTTGCCTCGCCCTTGCCCTCGACGTCACCGTTGCTCGTTACTCGTCTTCTCCCTCGCCAAGCCGGTCATCACCATCTCTTGCTCATCATTAATGCATATCTTTTCCTTTAGTCACGATCTATCAGTTCAGAACGTTTTGCTTATCCACAATAAGTTCCCTACGCGCCCACGCTCTCGGAACTCATCTTCAAGTTCGACCTTGGCATTGGCAACAGTACTAGTGAAGTACTATTACCGACGCACGTCGTCCCAATCGGTCGAGAGATCGGCCAATTGGCCGTGTGGCTGTGCTGCTCCTGTTTCGTCTCTGTACAATCACTGCTAGGTTCCCTCGCCGCATGGCCTCTGAATCAACTTCCTGCTTCGGATCAGCGCAGCGGTCTGCATGTTTCACTATGCAGCGAGGGAACGTCATCTTTAGCGTTATCGATTAGTACCCCCCTCGGCTTCCAGTTAGGCTGCCAGCACGGATATACTCTACTTGCCACCAATCATCTCTGTCAGCTTCGGTAAACAGCAGCCTCGACTGAGGCAATGGACTTTGGCAATGTTTTGAAACACGGTCATTTCTGGGGCAACCAGAGTCCATGGTGTCCGTTGCACGTTGCACCTTCCTCTAACACATACCTGTCGGCCAGACTCGGATGTGCCTGCTCAGTGCCGATGTCACGACACAAGTAGAAAATGTCGCCCATCACCGTCCGTGGAGTATAAATACCGGTCGGGCCGTCCTCGTCCTTCCAGTTCACAGCGTCTGCCATGATCTCCACTCGTCTCTTCACTCTTTTTGCCCTCGCAGCATCATGCCCCCTTTCACAAGCTTTTATTAAGCCTCAAATCTTGGATGTATGGACCCCACCTGTCGTATACCCCCACGATGGCACCGTTTGGAATACAGGGGATGTCCATCATGTCAGATGGTATGTCGATACATCTTCGTATTGCACAACGATGTTCACATCATATTCTTGACAGGGACACCAGCAATGCCCCTAAACAAATCACTAACCCTCAAGGCACAATATACCTCGTCAAAGACGGTATCCTCGATCTTGGTAGATTCATAACTCAATTTACTGATTACAACATTGACCAAAGCTCCTAGAAAACCCCCTGGCTCAGGGTTTTTCGCTCTTGGATGGAGCAGTCCTGATAACAGTCCCTGATGTCGAGTCTGGGTTGTACCAAATCAACTGTAAGTCCGCTAACGTCAACGTAGTCAGTAGCTGACTCGTTTACTACAGTGATGGGTGACTCTGCCAACGATAGCCCCGAGTTCCAGATCAACCAGAGCTGAAGTTCACGCCGCCTATCATTCATACCCGATAGGTCTTAGAATAGTAGGCATCCATGCCAGCATACCCCCAAGTACATTCGTTTTCATTTTCAATAAAACCTTTTTTATTTCCCATAATCCCGTTCGAACATTGCAATGGGTATATAAAGGTAGTAACTAGCTTTGCAACGCGAGTGTCGAGCGAGTTGGCTGTTCAGGCTCCGGCTGCTGCCGCATCGTAATCAATAAGCTTGTCCTTGTTTGGTCTAATAGACTTCCAGCAATATCTGCGTGTTGATTGTTGATCTCCGCGAATCTTTGCTATCTGCACCAAGATCTGAGCATGATATGATGACTCCCGCTCACAGACCCTCCCGTTTGCTGACTACTCGACACGGGAATGTTCAGCAATCAAAGGCCCGGCAGGCCCTAAAA
>JBBPOM010000474.1:0-25400 GCA_038091455.1 Leccinum uliginosum
GGACAGCGTTTGCGCGGCGCTCGTGGCCGTCGTTCCCCAATCACCAAACGTGCTCCCACTCCCGGTCGTCGCTCCCCAATCACCAAACACGCCCCCACTCCCGGCACCACCGGCCGTCGTGTCGACCGCATCGACCGCGCCAGCATTAGCAGCAGCAGCCGCTATCGTTTCCGTAGCTGTCGTCGAACTCGTCGTCGTCGTAACCTCGGTCTTGGTAGCCGTCTCGCTGACATCGAGGCTCTCGGATGTTTGTTGCGTCTCGGATGACTCGAATGTCTGATCCGTCACTTGCGTCGTGACGCTCGTCTCATTGGCTACAACTTCGGACACCAGTTGCTCGGGCGGAACCGTGTCCGCGGGCGTGTGTCCCGGTGCTGGGTCTTCTGGTTGCACGACGCCCACTTGCACGTGGGCCACGTTGACGGCCAGTTCCACCGTCTTCACCTCCTCGATCGTCTCCGAAAAGAATGTGCTCTGAGTCTCGCCCAACGCTGTTGTGGTCGATTCGGGCTTGGCTGGCTCCGGGAATTCGGTCCGGGGCGTTGTAGGGCCCACGGATCGCGTTGCAGACGGGAAAGGAGACGCAGCGGGGGTGACGGCCTTGGACTGCGACCCCCAGACTGAGTTGAGCTCATTAGCGAGCTGTCCTGGACTTTTGCCAACCGTGGTGTCGGCGAGGTCGATTGGCGAGGTCAGCTTGCTCGTGTCCTTCTTCTTGCCTTTCTTGCCCTTTTGTGTTGGAGGGGGAGCAGCAGCAGCAGCCGCTGCCGCTGCCGCCTCTTCAGCTGCGATCCTCTCTCGCTCGGCCTGTTCCCGCTCAGCCCTTTCCCACTCAGCCTTCTCCCTCTCAACCCTCTCCCTCTCGATCCTCTCCTTCTCAGCTTCTCTCTCGATCCTCTCCCGTTCGATCCGTTCGATCCGCCCCCTTTCGATCCTTTCCCTCTCCACCTTCTCGCGCTCGATTCTCTCCCTCTCGAGCCTCTCTCTCTCAGCCGCCACCCTCTCCCTCTCAGCCCGATCCCTCTCCATCGCCGCCCGCTCTCTATCGGCCGCCTCCTTTGCTCGCCTCTCCCTCTCCGACTCCCGGGACTGCGACGCGTGCGAACTCGAGAGCTTGGACGCCGAAGAGACCTTGCGGTCGCGCTCGACGTGCGTCGCGGATGAGGAGACGCGCGAGGCAGAACTCGAGACCGTACGTTCGCGTTCCGAGTATATGGACTGTTGATGGCTGTGCAAGTGCGAGTGCGAATGTGCGTGCGCCTGGGTCTGGGCCGGGGATAGCGGTGGTTGTGGCTGCGGCTGCGGTGCCTGTGGCGACCGCGCCTGAGACTGGTGATGAGACTGTGATCGAGAATGGGATATCGATTGCTGGGAGGAGGATACGGATCGACTGTGGCTGACCGCGTCCATGAACACTGCATCGAGTCGACCTGATGAAGACCCCTGACCCTGTGGAGTCTTGGCCCCTGAACCGACAGAGTCCTGAGAATGCGTGCGGGAGGGCGCAACTGATGCCGGGCGGGACGGGGCTCGCGACACGGAGCGAGAGGGACCAAAGTCGTCTTCGGAGTAGGTGTCGGGTTCGTCTTCGTCGGCACGGTGACCGCTTTCACTGTACACGATGGACGCAGGGCCACTGTTGAGAAGAAGAGAGGGTCAGTACAATG
Source organism: Leccinum uliginosum (assembly GCA_038091455.1). Lineage (NCBI taxonomy): Eukaryota > Fungi > Basidiomycota > Agaricomycetes > Boletales > Boletaceae > Leccinum > Leccinum uliginosum. The sequence goes on from JBBPOM010000474.1 coordinate 1,668, forward strand.
AGAACGGCCGCGTGGCGACGGGACGGGGGCTCACTACTTGGTCACGCCCTGTGATGTGATGAAAAGATCAATTAAAAATGCGGCGTCGTCGAACAGATGAACACGAACGTTATCGTTCCATTTGATCCGTGCTTTGAACTCTGTCAGGCCGAAATGGATCTCGACGCTGAAGACGATGGTCCAGTAGGTCTTGCCGTTCCGACCCGACTTGGGCTCGGCACTGCCGCTGAGCGGCGAGAGATCCGCGCGGACGACACAGAGGGTGGAGTATTCCTCTGGAAAGGGTGACGTTAGCTGTGAGAGACAGACGTCATTCATCAAGAGTATCACCATGAAGCCGAAGGATCCACGGAGGGATCGTATCACCGCCGCGATAACACCATATCTCCACCTCAAACACGGACAAGGTGGATAGGTTCGTCAGTTCGGTGCAATATTTGCGTGTGAAGACGGTCGATTCCTTCACTTTCACACCCTGTGGCGGCGGACGATAATGAATAGGAGGAAGGAACAGGGGATGGAATGGAAGGCCGTACTCTTGCGAGAATGCAATCAAACGCATCAGGGAGAAGCTTCGGCCCTGAAGGGAGCTCGCAGAGTCTCTCCTTTCGAGCAACGTGTTCGGGATCGTTGGGATCAAACTCGCGCAGGTATTCCACGCCATACATGAACTTTGACACTCTAGCCGAGACGTGGTGATCACAGTAGAAGCCAAGGGCTCCATCCGCCACAGCCTTTGATCTAAAACAGGAAATTATTGAGTACCGCACCTGGATCGATCAAAACGCGGTAGCCAATGAAAGACATTCACGTTTGATTGTCAGGCCGGCTGACGGTGATTTTCATTGGTGCTAGGCGATCTTGGAGCTGGGTAAATAGCCATGGGCTAGCAGCGAATCCTCCCACCAGCCACACGGACTGCCGAGAATGAGGACGCCTAACTCCAAATAGCATATGGATATACCTACTTTGATCATACCCTGAGATGCCAGGACCTGCGCCTTGATCGACGTTATCGCGGCCTGGATGGACGGTTCAAACAGCTCCGCTACTTCTGCACTGGGAGTTTGTGAGCTGAGAAGCCAGAGTGGGGGGAAAGGAAGCTACCCGGTAAGCTTGAGAGATCCGCCGCGTATCCCCACAGAGAGGTCCTTGTCGAGCGGGGAACCAAAGGGGACCCATTGATCCCCATTCTTGTCGCGGAACAATCGTTTAGTGGTCTCGTCGAATCGTTTGGTGATGTGTTCTATGGAGTCGGCAGTTCCATATCTGGATTTTTTGAGTTTTTCTGTCCAGGTAAGCTTATGAGGATGAGTGATATTGGATGAGCCACACCTGCTAAGAACTCTCTCGCCCGCCGACTGACAAACACCGATCCTGCAAATATACCTGTCAAGCCCGATTTAGAAAGATGGATGACGCTTTCAGAGGGAGAAACGAACAATCTGGCGGTGCGACTTCCTCGATGACGAGCGGATTCGTGCCCCGCACTGCGTAAGAGCTGATATCGAGGGTACCACCGCCTGCGTCTGCCACGAGAAAGCCGTGCCTGGATGGATTCTAGGGTCAAGGGGATGAGTGTGATTTGACGGCTCGCGAAAAGTTCCACGTACGGAAAGGACATCGGCCGCAAGACCACTCTGGACGCAGGCGTGGAGACTGGCTTCGCCCTCTGTGACGAAGCGGATCCGGGCACGACCCTCGTCCGTGTCGGAGATGAGACCGCCATAAACAGCGGCTCGACGCATCCTGGTCTGTTGTGCGCCCTCCCAGCCGTTGGGGTGACTGAGGACGAACTCGATGGAGTGTTCGACGGCCTGCCAGAGGGCCTTGCCGTTGGCATGGGTATCTATGATGAAGCTACGAGTGCAACGGAAGAGGTATCGGAGAAAGTCGCCGAAGACGTCTACGGCGGACTTGTGGCGGGGAAGGGGGCTGAGGCGCATTCCGTTCATGTTGAGCTTCATGGACTTTGGACGCATACGCAGCTTGAACCTGTCCTGAGAGATCGGCGTAGGACGCGATGCGATAAGACGGGAACGCACAGTTCGGCTTTGATCCAGCCTTCGTCCTCTGCCTGTGAGGCGACGGACGCGTTGTCGGCCTCTGCGCCTGCTGCCATGACAGTTCCGTCTCTGTCATAGTAGAGACTGGAGGGGATCTTGCTGTTCCCCGCAACGTGCTCCTGTCCAGGGAAGCTGCCCTGGGCGATGGGTTGAACTGGTTGATAGAGAGAAGGGAGACATACCGAGTGACGCCATGAATCTTTGGTATATCGCCTGGCTCGAGGATGGCGTAGGACACGCCGCTGAAGGTTGTGCCCACGTCGAGGGCGATAACGAGTGCGCGCACCGGGCCAGAGTAGGGTTTGCGCATGTCAGATGCAGGCTTCATGATGGGATGAGCATAAGAGACGCGATCGGAGGAATACGAAACGAGGAAGCCTCGAGGCTTGTACTGGGCCACGCAAGCTCGCCTATTTTGAGATCGATTTGGGACCTTTAAATTTAACGGAGTGCTATCGCATGGCCATCACTGATTATCTGTGTGCATGCCATGCCGCTACCCGTCGCCAACCTCATTCTCAGAGACCTCTACCAAACAACAGTAGAGTTCTTTGCTCTCCGTCCATCACCCTCTCCCTCCTCCCCCGACAGCGCAGACGACGACGACGAGCATATCCCACTCACTCCACGCAACCTCTCACCCTTACCCGTCGTCGAGGAGTGCAAGGACCCCCGTGGCAAGTTGCATGCCGTCAAGCGCACCCATTGTCCCCGTGCATGTCCTTGTCGCTCCATCGGCGCATCTGCTGCTGCTTGCACCCTCTACACCATGCGACGCGAACACGACACAGCAAAGTCAGACCTCCACCGCTCACAGGTCGAGCAAGCCCGCCTCGAGGAGCGCTGTAAGATCCTCGAAAAGACACTCAAGGACACAAGGGACATGCTGAGGGCCCGAGAGCACGAGGTCGAGGCGCTCAGGAAGGATAGGGACAGGCTCATGGCAGACCACCACCCAAAGGAGCGCCCGCTCTCGAGGGCCTTCGACCGCCGCCGCAGCCAGGACATCACCGGTGCACGCCACCGCTCCAACTCTTCTCTCTCCCAGCAGATCCGCCTTAGCGCAGACTGGTCTGAACACCACGACCTCGTCGAGACCCCTTCCCACCTCAACAGCAGTCAGCGCCGCACCAGTGACACCATCCCATTCGACAACGTGTCCACCGTCTCCGAGGAGGAGCGTGCTCAGACAAGGAGCTTGGAGACTTTTCTCACAAAGACCGACTTGTGGTCGGGCGCCCAGGTCATTCAGGCTGTCCAGGACATCAACTCCGAAATTCTCCAGTTCGCCGCCTCCGCCGTCGAATTCTGCACCTTTGCAAAGCAGCGTCCCACTCAACACAAAATAACCCAGGTCCAAAACGACGTTTCCTCCCGCTTGGGCCAGTCCCTCACACGCACCCTCCTCTCCCGCGACCATTCTCAGGATCCGATGCTCGTGCAGATGGCTTTGCAAGGCTGCATCTCGTACTGCATATCTCGGGCCCTTTCCTCTTTCTGCATCGGTTACCAATCCAAGGCAAACATTACCCTGACCCAACTTTATACCCACATGTTCCAGTCAGGTGCGTGCTTTCGGCTCCACGTATCGTAACCCCTGTGACGTTCCATCTTTAGAACCACAGCCTACTTCATCTCGCTGGAGGGCCTTGGCACACAAGCACATCCACGGACTCCACCCGGAACTTGGCGACTACGCCATCAACGAAATGACAGAGACCATCTTCCGTTGGTCCTTCGATCTCTTCCTCGTCTGCGGGAGCACCAGCCCTCAGACGATCCCATCGTCTCGCGAGGCCTTCCGCACCCGGTTCAGTTCCCAAGTCAAATGCATTTCCAAATCGGCCTGCAGGATGGCGCAGATCATCAAAGAGGAGATCATGTCAACGAGCTTTGAGGTGATCGGAGCGGACAGCGGCCGGTCGTTTGACGCTCAGGAGATGGTGGACGCGTTCGAGGACTATGGAACACCCAGGGGCGGGGTGCTTTGCACGACCGAGCTGGGTCTGCGATGCTCGACGCACAAGGCGACTGCGGAATCCTCGGAATCACGGGAGGATGTCATCGAGCGGCGGTTATTGCTTCGACCAAAGGTGATCTTGGAGTCTGCCGTGGACATGCTCGATCAACGGTAGCGCGCGCGTCCCGATCGGAATTGGAAAATACGGAAGGAGGGCTCCGCTGTGCCCCACGCCCCGTCGTCATTCATCTTTCTTTCTTTCTTTTTTTGTTCGTTTGACTATTCATTGATTGTACTTTATCACTCACATCACGCCCTGCCACTCACCAACGGACCTTGTTTCATCATGCAAACCCCATCATTGTTGTGCTACTTATTGTCAGAATTTTTGTCGGGTATTACTAGGATCTTGTTTCTTGTCGTGTACATCAATCGGCAGTATACCATGCTCACTCGAATTGTGTGCAGGTTCTGCGGGGAGGCGGGCCGAGCTGAGTGGGCCTCCAATGGTGCACGCATGTGCAGTGCGAACCAGTCACACTGGACATAGCCCAAGGCTTCTCTCGAGCTTTCCCTCTTTCCTTCCCTCTCTGATCGTGCGCGTTCTCGGTCATTCTTCTGGATTCCAGTGGAGTTCGAAGCGAGTGCGCGTGGTGCACGCGTGCACCGGAGAGAGGCGGTGCGATTTCACGCCCAAGCACGTTGCCAACTTGCTGCGCGACGCGTCACGTTCGGACTCCCGAGTCCGTGTCGGATTTCTGAGTTAGGGAGGACACGAGGTGGAAACGTGCTTCTCGTCTGGATCGCTGCGCACAGTAATCTAACAATTCCGAGTCTGTTCGAGACGTCGACGTTCGTGCACATGGAGCGCTGGGGCCGTGCTTACTTCTATACTACGGGTCGCGGCGACTGCTGTACTTGGAACACGGATTGACGATGTCTCGCGGCAGAAGCGCGATCTGTGTTAGAGCCTCAGCGAGGGTGCTGTCAGTGACACTCACGGATCAGCGGTGTCGTATAGGTGGGAGAAGGCGGGTGGTACCGTGGCTTCTTATTAATATCCTGCAGCGAAGCCATCGTCACGAGGAGGCCAGCCAGGGCCAACGAGCTCCTTTCGGGTTGCTCGCGCCGCGTCAGTGCGCTTCTTCGTTCGTTACCACACGGCACCACACCACGGAACTAGTCCTCCGAGTACCTGAATTGAGTTCTGGAATACCATGAGGCAGTACCTTCTTCTTGTCGTGTCGCTTGCGGGTATTGTTATGACGGTCCTGGTAGTTATTAAGCTCAGCTTGAAGCCATGGAATAAAAACCCATCGAAAAACCATCCTTTGAGAATACGCCTTAGGTCGGGTCGCGATTAGAATAATGGTAACGATTGTCTTCCTACCTGACACAGGGCTTGCAGGCCGTACGAAAAACTAGGTCGCGATGACAGGAAATCGAATGTGCCGAAACCAAACCAAGACGCAATACATAACGCTCGTGGGGAAGTGCCCGGCTTTCCGCACTTGCCTGGTCCTTGCTCCTGCCCCACCTTGCCTTATTCCCTATTTCCCTTCGCCACCCGGCGGGGTGAGATATCCCGAACGCTGCAATCGTCTCATCCTGTCGGAGCATCCTCGTTCTCCTAAGAATCGCTATCCTCCACATCATCGACGGCGTTGGAACCTGGCCCTGTCCTCCGATTGATTGACTTGCGTTGAACCACACTAAATATCCGCCCCGTTCACATCAGTTTCACCGTAGTTGATGAATAAAAAAAAAAGAACTAAACACGTACTCGAAGGCATTGATAGACATGTAAATCGGTGCGCAAACGGCCAGAGCAACCAGTGTCAGCGCCGACAGGCCGATGGATGCGCCGAGTGCCACGGGGAACAATGCTGTCCCCGCCGCAGTGTAGCCAATAAACATCAGAGCGCGGTCCCAGTGCAAGGCGGGCGGCAGCGAATCTTCGATCCGCATCAGGTCCTGTCCCGACAGATCTTCGTCGACAGCCTGGATCATCTTTTCCAGCATGTTGGACACGTCACCTGCAAGGTACATAAGTCTCAGTGTTTCCGGCGAGAGCACCCTGCAACAGCACATAACACTGAAAGACTTACTTTTAGTGGGAGTATAGACCCGCCACGGCGCGGTCTCCTTTCCGGCAATCAGTGTTCGAGATACATGTATATCCGTCAAAATGCGGTATTCCTGTGTGCCCCGTATGGACTGTTGTAATTCCTCTGCAATGATGCGCATCAGTTCCAACGTCCCTTCAACACAACACGAAACACGTTCTGTTTAGAGCCAGGTTACGCAATGCGCACGCGGGTCCCATTATTTCCGAGGCTGGCCGTGGTTGCCAATTCGGCAAGCGATTGTTGGAGGTCACTGGAACCGGCAGCGCCTGACTTTCTCTGATGCCAGTGGAGGCGGCAGATTGGCTTGACCCGGGGGGTTGATATTCCTTCGATAGAATCATCCGGATGATTTCGGGTATGTGATTTTGGACGGTGTCTGCTCCGTCCGCTTGAATTACAAGATATCAGAGGAAGCTCTCGGCAGGTGGACGGTAATGCTCACGTGTCTGAGCCAACGCCGTCAGTATCGTCACCCCTGTCTTCTGAGTCGTCCAATCAGGGTCCCGTAGGAGCGCCAAACTGCTTGTGACGAGCTCTTTAGTGCAGCTGCTAGACGAGTCGGCTGTGATGCCTCAGTCATAGTAAACAACCACTGTCGTCATCCCAATACGTACTACTGTCCGAGGACCTGTCCATGGAACGCAATCCAGACAGGATGTTCTTCAGTTGCCCTTTCCCTGCCTTGCTTCCTAGAACTTTCATCATGTCGTGATCCATTATGCGTTTGCGCAGGTCGCCTGTGTCAGGTAATTCAGCACCTTCGTCAACAATCAGCGTGGTAGAGCATTACTTTGTTGCATAAGATATACAAAAATCGTGAGCCCTTCAACTTGACCTATGGCATCATCAAAATAGTCTAGTCGCAACATGCCAACAACGTGTTTTGGAAGTAGTTCGTTTTCTTCGATGGACTTTTTCATGTCAGCTAGTCTGATTTTGAGCGACGGAACTCCCTATTGACAACATGCCACTCACGATACTTCAAACAAGTAGCCAGTGCATAGGCAGCAAGCAGTGCAGTTTTCTTGCCTTGCAGCTGATCAACAAACATACCCACAAGGCCGATCTCGTGGCAGAGATAAGTCTGAATGGCAGGAACTGATGAACAATGAGTGCATCATACCCTTTGGCCTTCGAAACTTGGCCTCACTCTCACATAACTTCAGAAGGGTCATTGTCAAATTGGTGCGCACTCGAGGATCTCCTTTCCCAGAGGTAGCGGCCTTGGTCAATCCTTGGACAAGTTTTTTCTGTTGTTCATCGAGTTGCTGGGCATCTGATATAATGTATGTTATCGAGTTTGGTTGGAAACAGTCCGAAGGGATTTCACTTACTGAGTCCAAGAACGCGAGCTAGCATAGGATCTGTGCCTCTGCTTTCTGCCTCTACCCAACTGTGTACATCGAAATTCGTGCGGACCAAGGTGCTAGCGAGGTTTTTTCGAACGCGTGCGTCGAGGATAGACAGGCGTTCTAGAACGTTGACTCGAATAAGGAAATACAGCTTCAAAAACACAAAGCCTACTTTTCTCATCTGAACTATTAAGCGCCAACCATATTTCAACAGCGAGAGGGCCGATTATGCCGTCGTGCTTCTTCACCAGTTCGCGAATCCTGGATTCCACTAAAGAACATGCAGTTTTGGCTTCCGGTACTTTATCATGTATGAGAATGTGGCTTGTCAACCAGGCTGGATAATGCCTACCGCCTCGGATTCGTGCTAGGGTCAATGTCATGCGGAGCGCTGCAACCAAAAAGTGTGGGTCTAAAGCGGATTGCATAGTAAGGTCGACCATATCGAAAGGCGTGGTCCTTACTGTTGACCTCCAATACATGGCAGAGTCTTGCCTTCTTGGACTTCTTGGAGGCTCGAAGTTTCTTAATTATATATCCCCGAGTAGCCTCTGACGAATCATTGATAAATCACAAGATTTATAATGATCACCAACGTACCACATTGTAACAAGGCATTCAAGCCCATGATCACCTGTATGAAGTTCTTCTCGCGTTGTCCAGGAGTGAGCACGCTTCCTTTGGCCGTGGTAGCGATGGTAAAATCAACCAAGTTCACGAAAATGCCTTGGACATCTTCGGTAAGGATGTGATCTCGCAAGTCTTTGTGCCTTGTCATGGAATTCAAGAGAGCAACCGTTGTGAGCCAGTACCGATGCCCCCGTGACGTCCAAATATTACTGAGGCATTCCTTCGCATCATCAAATGCTGTGTCTGAAGGCTTCTCGCGCGGTTGCGCAGGATCCTGCGAGTTTGGATCATCGGCTGTAACGGAATACTAGTATACATCATGTACACCTTTAAGACAGTAGCAACGGACTCACAAGCTTCATAGTAGGCGACGATGGCAACAAGCCTAACATGGGGTGCATAATTAGGGTCCTCAATGATTGTCATAAACTTGTTTTCCCAGTCAGGTACATTTCTGACGCATCTCTTCCCCTCATCTAAAGTCGGCAGAAGAATGATTATTATAAACGTAAAAAGGGTGAAATCTTACTGAATCGTAGCATGAATAGCAATTTCTCGAGGCACTCCGGTGCAACCAATCGACGTCGATCCAACGAGTTTACTAGCTCTTTCGCTTCCATATCACTGAACAAATCTGCCTCCCAGAAAGTTTCGTTCAGGTTTGTGTCTTCGGGTGCTCCATGCATCATAGAGATGTCGAAGCCTCTTGCCCATGTTGCTAGTGGTCTGTACATGTTTGCGTACAAAATTGAAGCATGGACCTTTTGATGCGGCATAATAAGCCGTGGCTTCGACTTGTGCATGCTACAGAGTGCAAAGTTAACATCGAGGGGCAGCGAGACGGTGCAAACATTACCGCAGAGCTTCTTTACGGGAACCACGATAGGATACTTGTTGCCTCATGGCAATATATTCAGGGATATACCACAAAGCATTCATCGATTTTTTGGTTCCAAAATCAATATCATCCGGCCCCCAGGTAACATCTGTCCGGCGCAACTCGAGACCACATTTGGCCGCTTCTCGATGCATCCACAACAATGATATGTTCCCGGCATGATGGTTCTTGCCCCTGTCCACACCACCTCTTGAAGGGATTCATCAGTGTGACGACAAATGCAGTTCGAGAAGTGGTACCCACACGTCCGCATGGCTACCGGCAAACCAGACTTCCTTGATGTTACTGGTTTGATCCTGGCCGCAGCCAGATGAATGAGCACGCCGAACGTTAAGCGGGTCATCATCAGTAATGTTGAGGCTGGTCTCTCGGAAATACTCTGGCATAAACTTGACCCTACATTCATCCAGAGTAAGCGCGTGTCGGATATAATGCGCAGTTGACGACATCGGAAGGGATACATCCCCTCTACTAAGCCCCACAGAGGAGACCGTATCCCTAAAGAACAACATCAGTTGTGGCCATCGTCCGACCGCGCAAAGACTTGCCAGACTCCGATGAAATGAACTGTCAGTTCGTCGCCCCAGCAGAATGTTTTCTTGAAATTCCTGGCGATATACCTTGCCTCAGGCGTCCCTGGTCGAATTGCTTCATAATAATTATAGGCCCTACCGGTTGCCTCTATGCGAAGTACATTTGAGTCACAAGACAGCTACTCACCTGTCGACCTGTCTCTGCGTTCGTGTCCTTATCAAGCCGACCTGATACACGTGTTTGAGTCTACAGGATGACTAAGGCAAACTATTGGTTGCATACCTCGTGTATCATCCCTGCAAGAACTCGGACTTGATATGCACCTCGAGAGAACCCTAGGACAGTATCAACCACTTGCTCAAGCTGCGAAGAAGAGCTCGAAGTACCAAAGAGGAATATATCATCCCCTCCTTCGTATTTTTCTGCTAGCCAGCCATACGCTTCTTTGATGTTTTCATCCACACTCCTGTCACGGAATATTCACCCGCAAAGCAAAGTAGGTGGAATCAATAGATGCGAACCATGCAACCGCCATGTCTATTGTGTCGGAGACCGCTTCCTTCATACGCGTGCCTATTCCACTAGAATAGTGCACAAGCTGCTTCTTCTGGGGTGATTCCAGATCGACAGCGTCGCATAGTTTCACCACATTGGTATTCTGACCATAATAGTGAGCCTAGAAGGACGCGCTAGACAGTGAGACGAGACACTTACACTCCTTCCGAATTGGTTGGACGTGCCGTCAATGCACACGATAAGGTTCTTCTTGATCATCGTTGTAGTGGTCGAGTCTGATGTCGAGTCAGTCTGGGTACCTGTCGACGTCTTGGGCGGTCCAACACCCTGATCAGTAGCCATGACAGGAGTTGAGCTGAGGTATGGAGGGCAAGAAAGTTTGTGGTTGTGTAGTCAGGACGGAATGAGCACGACCAATGCCTTGTAACCGGGATTCAGACGTGAGGCTTCTGAGTAGGCGACCAAACAACGAACTGACGGCAACCTCAGGGGTTTTAAATACTCACACAATCGACACGCCAGCACGTGGTCAACAACAGGCTTCCATCACGGGAACCACGATAGGATAAGTGAAATAAGCGCTGCCTCCGAGTGGTTTTTCGACGAGCTGGGAGGTGGTCATGTCGATCATTTCAACTGCACTTAGAAAAAAGGACTCATCTGCACCAACTACAATGAGAGCCAAAATCAACCATACCTACCGCGCACTGTCCTGGCCCAATGGAACGTGCCAGTAAGTAGTAGTTGGCGCCCAACAAAGATTACGATCACCACAGCAGTGGCACAGCACGGTCGTACTCAAACTCCGACTTCGGAATACTAGAGCCTCTTTGATCATTGAAATAGGGTTCAAGAATAGTTTGATTCGTTGTCTTCATGATGACATGATCCAGAAGTGTTCCTCACTGGTTGTCGCATTGAATATTGAGTCTTGAACCGGCCAAATCACCTCTATCTTAGAAGTTCTAGGCTACGTCCACGTTCGAGAAGAGTCATGTTTGCTTCGAAGGGTGAGGCAGAGCTCAGCGCTCAGCTACTATATGATATGTCAGTTGCTGTGTTGAGACCCTGACGGTGTGTGTTTGACCCGGGAACATTATTATGGTCCTCGTGTGTTCAGGTGCACTAGTAAGGCTTGCACAGCTGCCATCGTTCAGGATTCTATGTGCTCGCATCATTCTCGCACAAAGTGAATTGGGTTATAGTGTATTTGTACGTTGACCGGAGTAGGATGATATATACATGAGCCCATCTTTGAACGTCGCTCCGTGCGCTGGGAGAAGAAGTGTGTGTTGTCAGGGAAGGGGCACGGCGGGGCCAAATTTTCCGTTTTGGAAGAGACCTTTTCTCGGAGCCCGATGAGCACGAAAAAGCGCCCACTGGCAAATGGCCCCAGCCTGCCCAAATCTATCTTGCAACACATCGATCGCGAAGAGTCCGGTGTGTCATATGCATATGTTCTGACTTTATATGTTAACTCATCCAGATGGACCCCGTCTAGGACGCCCACGTAGCAACAAGGGCAAAAACGCAGATGCGCGCAAGAACTCCAGGAAGCAAGAGCGGCTCGATCGCAAAAAACGCAGGGCGGACCATTTCTCGTCGGCCGTCATTTCCAAGCGCAAGGCCGATGCTGTAGAGGATGCGACACCACTCGATGCGCCTCCGACCAAACGGAAAAAAACGGTCCGCTTTGCGGACGACCTCGAGCGTCCGCGGCCTGCCTCGACCTTTGCGGCTAGGTCATTATCGAAGTCGAAATCAAAGGATCGCGGACAGACGCGTGCTGGTGGTCTACCAGCAAACTCGAAGCAATCTGATGTACGGAAGCCAACGGCGCTCGAGAAGCTCGCGTCGCAGTCGACTCGCAGGTCCCTCAAGATCGCGCCCGCATCCCGCGTACCTCGAACTCGGGAAGAGGCAGAGGAGGACGCTTATATCACGTATCTGGAGGCCAAGCTGGGATACGCGAACGGGACCAACGGTCGACAGGGGGAAGAAGAGGACGGACTGGGAGGTGCGTGATCACGTGTGCCTAGAGCGTGCAGCGGCGGATGCGACGTTCTGACCACCAAAGATCAGATTTGTTAGACTTTGCGAACACACTTGAGGGTTCCCTACTGGACTTTCCTCGGGATCGCAAAGATTCCCGATATATGCCAGATGACGAAGAGCTCTCAGACTCGGAGGAGGATGAAGCGTCCGCGGGCGTCCCGACGCAAAGTAGCCCGACCGCCGTAGACATGGACGATTCAAACAGTAACGACGAATGGACTGGGTTTGGTGGGAACGACGAGGAGCCACCTCAATACCATCACGCTAGTGAGGATACAGATATCAAGGAATCCATGGCCCGACCACTGGGTATGTATCTCATCCTGTTCAATACAATAGCAGTGGTACTAAGATATTTACAGAACCATACATTCCACCTGGGCTCAGGAAGGAAGAAAGCAAAGCGGAAGACGTCGTAAAGCTCACCCGCCAGCTCAAAGGTCTGATCAACCGGTAGGTTGAATTAACAGATTTGTGTCTTTCTTATATCATCCTTCCGCGCCCAGTATGAGCGAGCAAAACATGTCAACGGTGCTGGACGCCGTAGAAGAGACGTATCGCAAGCATCGCCGGCACGGTTCGCATTTACTCTCGCTGAGCTACACCCTACTGATTGCCATACAGACGTGACAACCACCTTGACTACGTTGATCATACACGGAATATCTTCTCATGCAATGCTGCTCGATTCGTTCGTCGTCTTGCATGCTGCGTTCATCTCCAGCCTGCACAGATTGATCGGCGTTGAATTCGGTGCGGACAGTCGCTGCCGCTTTCGGAGATCTGCATACTAAGTCTAGGTCTTCTTCGTCTCAGTCGCGTTTGTCGTCCAGAACGTCGTGTCGTCCTACGAACGTCATCTTCGAGGTTACGAAGGCGATGTTCCAGACGGGGCCGCCCAGTCCGAGGAGCGGGGAAAGGAATGTTCCAATCTCATCGTCCTTTTGTCGGAGCTGTACAATTTCCAAGTCATCTCCTGCATCCTTTTGTACGACATCATCAAGGACCTGCTCGGTAAGACGCTCTCAGAGTTACGGGTCGAGCTGCTGTTGAAGATATTGCGCAGTACGTAGCGCCGTCGATTAGTCTTTCTCTTTGCGTATTGACCTCCTTGATAGGTTCTGGGCAACAACTTCGGCAAGACGATCCTTCGGCGCTCAAGGACATCGTCACGCTGGCACAATCGAGCATCGCGAACCAAGCTGATAATTTGAGGTGAATTCATCCTTCTTCCGAGCATTGCTCGTCAAGCGTTGACGCGACTCGCCAGTTCGCGCACCAAGTTTATGATTGAGACATTGACCAATCTCAAGAACAACAAAATCAAGAAAAGCGGGACGCACCACCAGGGAGGCGACGCCGTCGAACGCATGAAGAAGTTTTTGTCGGGTCTCGGCAAGAAGCGTCATGGTGAGAGTCCACGGCCACGTCCATCCTCGTCCGTTGAACATCTCACTTACGGGCTAATTTTTCCAGTCCAGACGCACGAAGCATTGCGGGTGTCGTTGAGCGACCTGCGTTCTGCGGAAACAAAAGGCAAATGGTGGCTCGTCGGCGCCGCGTGGGGAGGTGACCCTCTGGTCGACCAGCAGCAGCGTGGTGTCTCCACGAAGCCGAACGAGGCTGGGGCCGCAGCAGAGGCAGAAGACGTCGGAAACACGGCGCTCGTGGAGCTCGCTCGGAAGCAGGGCATGAACACCGCTGTTCGGCGGAGCATCTTTGTCATCTTGATGAGCAGCGACGTACGCAGTACCGTTTGCACCTGCCCGACTTTGTTCTTACGTTCTGAATTCCCTCAGGACTATCTGGACGCCTGCGATCGATTGGCACAGCTCAACCTGTCCGAGGTGCAACAACGCGAGATCGTCCGCGTCATTCTTCACTGTTGTGGTAACGTGCGTCTCTATCCTCCACCTCGTTCGCACGCATGACTTACGTCCTCGCCACATTTTCTAGGAAAAGTCGTACAACCCGTACTATGCCCTCGTCTGCCAGCACCTCTGTCAGCGGTCGCACGCATATAGAATCACGCTCCAGTTCTGCCTATGGGACATTCTTCGGGACCTGGGCGAGACGAGTGTGGGAGGCGCAGAGGTCCTTAAAAACGTCAATGATGGCAACGACGGGCGGTTTGAGCTCAAGACGATGTCGTCCTCGCGTATGAAGAACGTCGCCAAGGCATATGGGTGGTGGATCGCCAAGGACTGTTGTGCCGTCACGATTCTGAAGGTGAGGTTTGAGTCCACCTGTTCCCGAGGCTTTTGTACCCATCCATGCGCATACAGCCCGTCGACTTCACCGTCCTCAAGCCACAATCTCGAACTTTTTTGAAAAAACTATTCATACAAACGTTCATAGCGAGTCAAACCTCGTCACCCGCGCTGACGGACTCCGCCGACGAGCAATCGTCGCGCAATCGGGGGTCGGTCGAAGAAATTTTCTCCAAGGCGACCAAAATCGAGAATCTGGGCCTTGGACTGATATTTTTCCTCTCGAACGCGTTCAGAGGAGAAGAGGGATTGATTAAGTGGGCGAGTGGGGTGGCGAGGGAAACACTGCAAACCGGGATGAACGAGATTCCGAGGCTGTGAAGTGACGGTCTTGGTAAATTACGACCAGTAACGTATATCGATTTCAATCGAGCGGCGCAATTCAGATGGCGAGCCAGCATCGCCGAAAGCTTGCTAGCCTGCACAGCTAACGGCTAACGGACAGACGCTGACTGCTTCTGGAAAGCAACTGTCGCATATGAACTTCCGCTCTTCCCTCCGAAAGAAAAGGTTTTGTATGGGACACTTCCCCTTTGTGAGGTGAGTTTGCGAGGTGTGAGCCAACATCCATAGTAGGCAGGCGTTGGTAAACTTTGGGTCACACTCACTTGTACTCGAGCTCGCTCCCCGGAGACGCCATCTTCTGAGTTAGTTCGTCCTTGGTAAAGTTGCATGCTGCGTGCACAATGAAACCGCGAGAAGACGATGATCAGGGGTCACTCGCTTACAGGTGATGAGGAAATGACCGCCTGGCCTGAGCAATTCGACGACGCGCGGGACGTAGCGCTGGAGCGGTGTCGTCCCCCGTTCATCCTTCTCCATGAGAGAGATGGCGTCATATGTGCCTTTGTCTAGGATGACGTCCCAGACCCCCTCGCTCTTGCGCTCCTCCCCGGGGGAAGGGACCGGCGACGCTGGATCCAAGAAGTCACAGACGGTGAAGGTAACGCGTGCGTACATGGGATTGCCCTCTTTTATACCGTTCGCCTCCTCATCCTCCTCTCTCTTCTCTTGCACTTCCTCCACCCCCTCCATCTCGTCCCGCTGCTTAGCGATAGAGATGCACAGGTCCACCGATCCCTGGCTGTAATCGATTCCTGTCAATCGAGTCGCGTCGTAGCCGGCCTCGACTAGGGCAAAGAGGAGATGTCCATTACCCGTGCCGACGTCAAGCACGTTTGGACGGGTCGAAGGAGGAACATGGGTCAAGGACCAGTCGACCATTTTCGCGACGGGTTCCTCGCCAAACCTGATGCCAGCGTGCGTGTGAGTACACAAAAGAGGGTTGAATGGAAGCAAACATACCACACCTCGCCTGTGAGTCCGCATTCTTGAAACTGGACCAGGTCTTGGGCGTATCGCTGATCCCAGCTATTATGGGGAAAGTAAGTGAAGGAGGTCCGATTGAGGAGACGGAGACGCCGTACTGATCCTTCGTTCCGAGCAGGGAAGGGTTGAAGTCGGTTGTGCTCATCGTCAGGAGGATGATCAAAAGATGAAATATGAGTCAGCAGCATCACTCCCCCGGAACTAAGCGAAAGAAGTGCGTCCCCTTGAAACGCGAATGAGAGAAGTGGTGATAGTCAAATTCTAATGTAATGGTAGTGCTGTATTCGTACATGGCTAGACCTTTGGAAAATAGTCTTCATTGAGCAGCTTACATTTGACTGGAGCGCACAACCACTTACTAGAATGGAGGATAATTTAAGATGATCGTTTCCCGTCAGTTTTCTCCAACATATCCTTTGCCTCGTTGATTTTGCTCGCAAGGTAAGGCGAGCCGCCCCGGTCTGGGTGATTGGCCAACATGATGTGACGGTGGGCGTCCTTGAGCTTGTTCCGGAGCATGGCCCCATCTCTGCAGGCAAACATGAATCAGAAACGTGGGGCATGCACAGACTGGTGCACGACGAACTTTAGGCCGAGAATTGCAATGGCCTCCTTGCGGTCCATTTTGGCTTTGAACCCTCCCTTGACCCATTGATCGGCTGTACGTTTTCCAATGACGCCGCTTCGAATGAGGTGTCTGCCCACCAGCGCGGCCGTCACTGCACCGAGACCGACGATGACGGGAGTCGCCATGTACAGTTGTAGTTGTGTGTAAAACGTGCAAGGGCGAAGAGTACCACGTGACTCAATATGCGGTGTCTTTACATTGAGCACAGCATTGCATCTTGAACTGATTTCCAAGGGGGGCCACGACGGACACGGCCCTCAACCTCGCAGTAACGCCACGTTCACACGTTGTGTGGGTTCATTCACAAAACCATAACTTGCTGTACCAGGCTGCCGAGTCCTTTCCTTAAACAGGACGAGGCGGAGCGCCTCTTATCTCTGAATATAATAAGAGCCATGCATAGGGTTCTTAAAACGATCAGGTTCGACCGCCCGCACTTCTCGTTTCATCCTCCATCCTGTGCATGTCGTTCACAATCCCTCAGAATTTGTTCAAGGACGATGCTACGGTCATCACCGTGGTCAAATGTGAAGACCATGTTGTGAACATGAACCATATCCAGCCTTTGCTGGACGCCGCCATTGACAAGGACCCCATTCTCGGTATCTCCGCCACATTTGGCAAGCATTGTCAGCTCTCCTCCATCGCTATCTCGACTCTTTCGCGCGCGCTTGTGGTGACCATACCTGCGCGCCACATTCCATGGCCGAAACATCCGGAGAGACAACGAGCGGTCAACAGAAGCAGGAGTCTTATACAAGACCATCTTCTTGTCAACCCCGCATTTCAAAAGTATGCGTTTGCGATGGACAAGCTTGCGGTCGCCCTCTTTCTAGATCTGTCGATTCGCATCAATGATGCAGTGGATATGCTGTCGGTAACTACTGTGGATAGTAGACATTCCCTGGAAGCGCTGATGAACGCAATGGGTGGGGAACTCAACCTGCAAAGGCGACATGTACAATCATTATTTTTCGCCGCTCCAGCGCCGCCGGCCTTGGACAACACAGCGCAAGCGGCGTTGAGAGCATGGGCCGCCTGTCGGGCGGCCACCCTTGACCACATGACTTCGCGTTTTGGGTCTATCCCCAGGATCGATACAACGGCCTTTTCGAGACCGGTATGATACCTTTCTTTATTACCTGCTGCAGTTTGATGTACCAAAAAATGCAGCATTTGATTGCAATCGCAACCATCTCCCGACACGCAGAACTTCTGGAAGCCATGAAACCGACGGTTGTCAAGAACGACGTGAGAAAAGAATTCGCAGTGAAGAAGGACACTGTCAACCTCGTATGCTCTCGGTTTTCCACCCGCATCAAACCATCGAAATATCAGGTTTGCTCGCATTCTTTCCTCCATTTGCATCCAAATGAGAACGTCAAAAAAAGGTTGTCCAAATAGAATTGGAGGGGAAAGGCGCTACGAGCCAAGTAAACGGCCGAGCACGCAGGGTCGTTGGGCGGAGCGCCGAAGTCTGTGTTAATGGACGTGTCAAGGGTGACAGAGTTCTCTCTGTTACAACAATTGGAAAGGATGACCCCACTTGCGCTGAATCCACTCGCCAAGCCGTCATTCTCCGAACACTGCAACACAGGACGAATATCTTCTTCAATCCATTCTTTCGGGCATTGTGGTTTCCCGAGGAACGACTAGTATGGCCAACGTCCAAGGGGCGGAAGGCAGCAATTCCAATTCCAATACATCCCTCATGTGAGCTCAACGATTCACAGCGCGCAGCCGTCAAGAGAATATTGTCGGAGGAGGACAATGATAGAATCGTCTTGGTTCAAGGCCCTCCGGGAACGGGTAAAACTACCGTCATTGCTGCCTCTGTCAGGAGTCACGACCATGTCAACTCTAGTCGGGGCATCTGGGTTGGTGCCCAATCCAACGTCGCAGTCAAGAACATCGCCGAGAAGTTCGCCAAGGTGGGATTTTATGAATTTAGACTCATTGTATCGAAGGATTTCCATTTTGATTGGTGTGTGGCCATGGACCACTCGACTCTTTCCCTCCTCTGAAATACTATAGGCACGAACATCTTTACGAAAAGGTGGAACACTGCCTCATTCGGGCGGATAGGTTAAATGGGTTGTCCACCATCGAGGCCAGCAGGTTATTGCTTGATTGCAAAGTGATACTTTGCACATTGAGCATGTTCTCCAATCCCATGATCGGCGTATTCCTGCGCATCGTTCAAGTGGAAGTAATAATATTGGATGAAGCCAGCCAGATCGAATGTGGAAACTATTTACCCATCTTTCACCAATTCCGCTCTACACTTTCGAAGCTCGTTTTGATCGGTGATGATAAACAATGTAAACCCTCTCTGCATTTGCATCTGTGTCGTAGCTGACGCCTACCCTAGTACCGCCTTACGGCCAAGAAGACATATCTGATCTCCGTAGTGTTTTCGAATTCTCGCATCTGCGGAGAGAGGCAGTGTTCCTCACGACACAATGTCTGCAATCTATTTCAGTTCCCCGTTATTGTGTTGACGTGACTACTATGTTTAGATCGCATGCCTCATGCAATCGGCGGCTTCATTTCGCGACACGTCTATGATGGCAAACTCCTCACCAATCATAAATCCAAGACCCCTAAATCTTGTTGTTTTGTTGATGTGCCTAAAGGTCGCGAAGCCAAATTCGGACATAGTTGGATCGTAAGATGATTGTTTTCTCGATGTTTCGACGGTCTGACTTCAGTCACAAGAATCGCGAGGAAATCCATATCGTCCTGAAGCTCGCTCGGTTATATGAATCGAAGGGCATGTCCTACCGTATAATCACCCCTTACGATCCTCAGAGGACTCTCATCGAGAACGAACTCAAAACTCAGAAATTGAAGTGGGAAGACAAGGTCTTCAATGTCGATTCGTTTCAAGGTTCGTACCCAGGAACTGACGTCCTCGATAGAAAATAACCTGTCTTTCTTAGGGAACGAAGACGATCACATCATCATCTCCGTTGTTCGCTCGGAGAAAATTGGGTTCCTTCGGAACCCACGTCGCACGAACGTGATGTTGACGCGATGCAAACAAAGCATGGTCATCTGCTCGAGTCGCGCCTTCCTATTGGGCGAAGCGTCCGATACGCTCGTGGGCAAGCTTGCCTCTTCTCTCGACGGCAAGAACTGGATCAGCGCAAGGGCCATTCTGAACGATAAAGTTGGGCTATTCTAGACCCCGACCCCACACCCATCTACTGGCGAGCTCGCTGGGACTTGTTTCTCGATTTACGGTGTTTGGATTGCTACACTATGCTCCGCGAAGGTCAGTGGGCTTGCTAGCAAAGCTCACAGACAGGGAAATGCAACGATCTGGCCAGCTCCCCCCACAGGCAGCCATTTTTGGGGGACATGTATCGTAGACTGAACGTCGAATGTATTTACTGAACAATACATATGTATAGACACGATTCCGCTTGAGCGGAGCACGTCGTAGTCCGCTGGTGTGGCGACTCCGCGTGATGTCAGCGCTTGCAGTCGAGGACGTCGAAGGCGGTGCTGATGTCATTACTGTATCAAGTACTTACATAAGATGCTCCCGTGAGAATCTAAATTTTAGCTCTCTCATTGGCTCGACATCTCGGCATGCCACGTGGTGTGATGCAGTGTTTTTTCTTTCATCTCACTAACTTTATCGGTCCATTTCATCGCTGGGACGCGAGGACGGCGGAATGGAAACAGGGACAGGGTTGGGTTGTTGGGGATGAGGGATGGTGGTGGCGGTAAGGACTCGTTCTCGTTCTCTTATCCGTCGTCCTTGTCCTTGTCGTCTCCTCGGGATGGCTTGTTGTTGTACCGTCATCGGCTCCGTGTGGGCGAGGGAGAGAGCAAGCCTGAGGGAGTCGGCAAGGAGGAAAAGAACGAGGGAGCGGGGTGACAACGTGTGGCGACCGTCGTGCGCTCTCGGCAGAATGAGAGCGCATGACAGTTGCAACACGCTGTCCTTGATGAAGCCGACAATCGTCATCAACTACCACGGTTCGGTGGGTTCGCCGACTTTTGAAAGGCCCAATTCGCATGCCAAATTGCCGGTGTCTTTACAAAGTTTACATTCTCCGAGGAGCACAGCAAAAGTACTGGCTCTTGTATCTTGAACTGATTTCCAGGGAGCCAAGACTGCCACGGCCAGTCACACGTTGTGCGGGTCCATTTACTACAAAACCACTGTGATTTGAGGCTGTACCAGGCTGCCAAATCCGGGCGAGCGCCTCTTATCGCCTCTTATAACAAGAGCCATGCGTAAGGCCCTCAAACCGAACAGATTCGACCGTACGCTCTTCCATCTCATCTTCCCTCCCGTGCATGGAGTCGTTCACAATCTCCCAGAATGTATTCAAGGACGATGCTACGGTCATAACCGTCGTTAAAAGTGAAGACCATAATGTGAGCAAGAACCATATCCAGCCTTTGCTGGACGCCAAGGATCCCATTCTCGGCGTCTCCGCAACCTTTGGCAAGCATTGCCAGCTCTCCTCCATCGCTATCTCGACTCTTTCGCGCGCGCTCGTGGTGACCATACCTGCCCGCCACATTCCACGGCCGAAAAATCCGGAGAGACAACGAGCGGTCAACAGAAGCAGGAGTCTTATCCAAGACTATCTTCTTGTCAACCCCGCATTTCAAAAGTATGCGTTTGCGATGGACAAGCTTGCGGTCGCCCTCTTTCTAGATCTGTCGATTCGCATCAATGATGCAGTGGATATGCTATCGGTGACTCCCGTTGATGGTAGACACTCCCTAGAAGCGCTGATGAACACAATGGGTGGGGAACTCACCCTGCAAAGGCGACACGTAGAATCACTATTTTTCGCCGTTCCGGCGCCGCCGGCCATGGACGGCACAGCGCAAGTGGCGTTGAGGGCATGGGTTGCCTGTCGGGCGGCCACTGTCAACCACATGACTTCGCGTTTCAAGTCTATCCCTAGGATCGATACAACGGCCTTTTCGAGACCGGTATGAGGCCTGTCTTTATTAAATGCCGCAGTTTTGAGTACCAAAAATTGCAGTATTTAGTACCAAAAATTGCAGTATTTAGTTGCAATCGCAACCATCTCCCGACACGCAGAGCTTCGGGATGCCATGAAACCGACGGTCACTAAAAATGACGTAAAAAAGGAATTCTCAGTGAAGAAGGATGCTGTCAACCTCGTATGCTCCCGGTTTTCCACTCGCATCAGAAAATCGAAACATCAGGTCTGCTCGCATTTGTTTCCATCATTTGCAACCCGATAAGAACGTTGAATAGGTTATCCAAATAGAATTGGAGGGAAAGGGTGCTACGAGCCAAGTGAATGGCCGAGCACGGGGGGTCCGTGGGCGAAGCGCCCGCGTTAGTGTTAATGGGCGCGTCCTGGGCGACAGGATTCGCTCTGTTACAACTATTGGAAGGGATGATCCTAGTTGCGCTGAATTCACTCGCCAAGCAATCATTCTCCGAACACTGCAACACAGGACGAATATCCTCTCCAATCCGTTCTTCCTGGCATTGTGGTTTCCCGAGGAACGACTAGTATGGCCAACGTCCAAGGGGCGGAAGGCAGCAATTAAAATTCCAATACATCCCTCATGTGAGCTCAACGATTCACAGCGCGCAGCCGTCAAGAGAATATTGTCGGAGGAGGACAATGATAGAATCGTCTTGGTTCAAGGCCCTCCGGGAACGGGTAAAACGACCGTCATTGCTGCCTCTGTCAGGAGTCACGACTATGTCAACTCTAGTCGGGGCATCTGGGTTGGTGCCCATTCCAACGTTGCAGTAAAAAACATCGCCGAGAAGTTCGTCAAGGAGGGGTTTCAGGAATTTAGACTCATTGTATCGATGGATTTCCATTTTGATTGGTGTGTGACCATTAAACCACTTGAGCCTTTGATTTGTCTAAAATATTATAGGCACGAACATCTTTATGAAAAGGTGCAACGCTGCCTCATTCGATCAGATATGTTGATTGGGTTGTCCACCATCGAGGCCAGTAGGTTATTGCTTGATTGCAAAGTGATATTGTGCACACTGAGCATGTTCTCCAATCCCATGATCGGCGCATTCCTGCGCATCGTCCAAGTGGAAGTGATAATATTGGATGAAGCGAGCCAAATCGAATGTGGAGATTACATACCCATCTTTCATCAATTCCGCTCTACGCTTTCGAAGCTCGTCTTGATCGGTGACGACAAACAATGTAAAATCTTTTGGGCTAACGCATGTGTCGTAGCTGACGCCTACCTTAGTACCGCCTTATGGCCAAGAAGACATATCTGATCTCCGCAGTGTATTTGAATTTAAACATCTGCGAAGAAAGGCGGTGTTCCTCACAACGCAATGTCTGTAATTTACTTCAGTTTCCCCTTTATTGTGTTGATAATTGCATTTAGATCGTATGCCTCATGTAATCGGCGACTTCATTTCGCGGCACGTCTATGAGGGAAAGCTCCGCACCAAACATGACTCCATCGCACCCAAGCCATGTTGCTTTGTTGACGTGCCTAAAGGTCGAGAAGCCAAGGCAGGAAATAGTTGGATGGTAAGACAAATCATTTCTTGACGCCTCAATGGTCTAATATCAGTCGCGACTCACAAGAACCACGAGGAAGTTCAAATCGTCCTGAAGCTCGCTCGGTCATACGAATCGAAGGGCATGTCCTACCGTATCATCACCCCTTACGATTCTCAGAGGAATCGCATCGAGACAGAACTCAAACAAGAAAGGTTGAAGTGGGAGGACAAGGTCTTCAATGTCGACTCGTTCCAAGGTCCGTAACCCAGAAACAGGTGTCCTCGATAAAAATAACTAGCTGTTCTTAGGAAACGAGGACGATCACATCATCATCTCCGTTGTTCGCTCGGAAAAATTGGGGTTCCTGCGGAACCCACGTCGCACGAACGTGATGTTGACGCGATGCAAACAAAGCATGGTCATCTGTTCGAGTCGCACCTTCTTGTTGGGTGAAGCATCCGAGACGCTCGTAGGGAAGCTTGCCTCTTCGCTCGACGACAAGAACTGGATCACTGCAAGGGCCGTTTTGAACGGTAAAGTTGGCCTATTCTAGACCCCGATTCCCATACCCCTCTACCGGCAAGCTCGCTGGGACTTGTTGCATGTCGAGCTGTTCACTTGGGGCGGCGTTTATGTAGATTACTATCAATATGTGAATGGTAGTGGGTTTGCGAGCAACTTTGGAGGGACAGTGCATTGTAGACAACGTCGACTCAGTTGTATATTTACTCAACACATTATTCCGCTTTGGCGGAGCGTGTCACAGTCCTCTGGTGTGACGTGCTGTCTTGAAACAAGGACGTCGGAGCCGGTGCTGAAGCTGTGCTGATGAGCCACCGTGACTAGTACTATGTACGTGTGTC
>JBBPOM010000475.1:0-25389 GCA_038091455.1 Leccinum uliginosum
GGATAGTCAGGATTTCAATAACTGAGCTTCTTTGGTCATAATTGTCATCATAGCTTGTTCTGATCATGTATGTCTAATAACTCCAGCCATATCTGACCTGATCAACTGGACCATCAGAATAATAAATTAGGAGGTAGATGATGGATAAGGTAATTGTAGGTCAAGTCTGGTCAAATTTTCACCATTTCCCTGATGGACTTCTTGCCGGGGACAAGACTCCTTCAAAGAAGCGCAAGCGTATGAATTTCTTTAATTTTAAATTTTGTGCTAACCCCGGGCCATTTTCAGGTCCAGAACTGAATCCGTCCGGCCATAGTGAGCAAAAGGACATTGTGAAACCTCCGCGTACAGGCCCAGGAAGAGAAAATGCGACTTTGATACAGCGGATTGAGATTCTTGATTGGCATCATGCGAATGGGAACAACCAGAGCAAAACGGCGCAGCACTTCGATCGGATTTACCCAAACCTTCGACTCAAGCAGCCAAAGATATCTGACTGGTGCAAACACGAAGAAAAGCTGCGGAATGAATATGCACACAGCACAGATGCAGCTCGCTCAGCAAAACGGATTTGTCAGACGCAGCATCCCGAGGTCACCGAGATGTTGGATTTATGGGTCTCAAAAGCCATGACCGATGGCATTCTTCTCACTGGCGAGGTTCTGCGTCAAAAATGGCAACAATTTGCAGATTTGGCTTGCATTCCCGATGATGAGCGATTGAGCCTTAGTGATGGTTGGCTTAGTCGATATAAGTCGAGAACCAAGCTAAAGCAACTGAAACGCCATGGAGAGGCTGCTTCGGTGACGAGCACAAGTGTTGAAAAGGAACGGCGACGTTTACAAGAGCTTATCGAGAAGTCTGGCTATCAGCTCCGTGACATTTTCAATACAGATGAAACTGCATTATTCTATGCGTGCGTTTACCATAGCATTCTATAAAGACTCAGAATCATTGATACCTTCAATAGTATGCCTCCCGACCGCGGACTTTCCGACAGAAAACAGTCCGGTGTCAAGGGAAAAAAGAACCGGCTGACCTACTTGCTCACAGCCAATGCAGACGGCTCCTTGAAATTGCCTCCCCTCATTATCGGAAAATATCACAAGCCCCGCGCGTTTCAGAACCAGACAGGCTCACAGCTCGGTTTTTATTACCGCAACAATACCAAGGCTTGGATGACTGGGTCACTCTACCAGGAGTGGTTGTTGGACTGGGATCGAAAGCTGCGGGCGGATGGTAGGAAAATTCTCCTCCTCCAGGACAACTTCTCTGGCCACATCGTACCCAGTACACTCACCAACATTCAAGTTGAAAATTTCGAGCCAAACCTTACCGCGCATGTACAGCCAAACGACCAGGGCATCATCCGTTGTTTCAAGGCACATTATCGTGCGATGTTCATTCAGCGCGCAGTCGACCTCTACGAAAGCGGCACCACTCCTTCGGAGATATACGACATAGACCAACTCCGAGTCAAGGCAATGCGCCTCACGCAAGACGCATGGAACGAAGTCGATACTACAACTATTCGCAATTGCTGGAGGAAGGCTGGCATTTTACCGAAGCTCGTTTTGGACTCTGCACCATGTACGCGCCGTCCGGCTCTCCCAATCTCATCCCTTGTCCATGCGTCCAATACACCTACAAACCCGGTCCCCGCTGGTGTTGTGCACGTCGATGCAGCCGAGACACTCGTGAACAACGCATTAGACGATCTCGAGAAGACTGGCGCACTCCAATAGCGTATGAAGGTCCGGTTACATAACCGGCAAAAAACCGTAACCGAACCGAACCGTAACCGCTTGTGACCGGCCTGACGGTCCGGTTACAGACGGTTACGGTTCGGTCACGGTTACGGTCACACTCAACGCCAGTATATCAAAAACCATACGAAAACCGGTTAGAACCGGTTATCAACACGAACCGATGACTACACGATACATACAAACGGTGCGACAGACACGACTCGACGAGTACAAAAACTACAAGTTACAACACCACCACATCATGTTCATCCCGGCCCTCAAGATCAGCGAACTCTTCATCCATTTGTTGGAGCTCCCTGAACTCCTCGAGGAAGATTTCGGCTGAGTTGAATGCGGCCTGGTTGACAACATTCTTGCGCCAGGCATGCTTCATGACTTGCAATTCTTCAAACCTTTCAGTGCCAAGTCTTGAACGCCGGTCTGTTGCCACCTCAGCGCCTGCCGAGAAGAGTCGTTCGCAAGGCACGGAAGATGCCGGAATGGCACAAACATCCCGCGCGATACGAGATAGCGTCGGATAGATAGCAGAATGAGCCTTAAAAAAATGAGAAATGAATCAAAGAGACGGTGACAATCATGATGTGCTTACCGCCCACCATGCTAGTATGTCCATATCTTTCTTGACGTCGACTTCAATGATGGTGAGGTAACGGCGCAACTCAGCATGCCAGCCGAGTGTTCCAGCACTCTGCTTGGCTACATTCTCCATGAGGGCACGACGATGCCGTTCATATTCATCACCCAACATGCCCGTGGTGCTGCCGTCAGGAGATACTGGCTGACTTGGTGCCGGTGCTGCTTCACGATGAGCGTCATTCCAGTAGTGTGAAACGGTGTCTTCAACGATCTTCATAGCTTCGTCGTACCAATTCTTGGCGTGTTGGTTACCCGCAGATTGCTCTCTTGCCTGTTCCTCCTCTCCACCCCACGCCATCTTGATATACTCCATTTTGTAATAGGGGTGGAGGACTGATAAACGTTAGTACTCATTGGCAGTCGACACGCTAACACGACACACCGAGAGAGAGCACATAGACTGGTTTCTGGTCGAACTTGCTGTAGTATTTGCTAATCTTTTGAAGGCCGCGCTCGATTGCGTCGCTGTATTGAACGTACCGCGGGACTTCTTTTTTTGATTCCCAGACAGTCTGAAGTTCTTCTAAGGCCGGGATACCTCGCCACAAGGTTGGATGATTGTCGCTCGAGAAGTATTCCTGGATGTTGTTTGCATCCT
Organism: Leccinum uliginosum; assembly: GCA_038091455.1. Classification (NCBI taxonomy): domain Eukaryota; kingdom Fungi; phylum Basidiomycota; class Agaricomycetes; order Boletales; family Boletaceae; genus Leccinum; species Leccinum uliginosum. The sequence goes on from JBBPOM010000475.1 coordinate 3,004, forward strand.
AGCATAGTAAGCAGTTAGTATTGTAACGTAGATGGATGGTGATAACATACCGCGATGATATGACGTATGTCGTTCACACGCTCCCACTCAGCTGGCCTGAGGGCGAACACAGTCCAAGGTATGCGCTTCACCCCACTGCCGCGGCGACGGATGGTCGTGATGGGTCCATAAAGTTCGTCCGCAGATTGAATGAAAAGGTTGATGGGCTGCATAGACTTGAACGTGAGTTATTGATAGCTGAGTAAGACTGAGAACGTACCTGACGGAGTTGATACGCGCGGGCAAGCATCCCATCGGCAGTGCCCCAGCGGACGTTGCTGTGCAGTGGAATAGACAAGGGGATTTCAATACCGCAGTTTCCTTGAAGTGTTTCGAAGTATTCGATACGTTGACCGCTGCATTGTATCTACACGAGTCGGAAACACGACTAGTTATCAGTGGTGTACTACTAACAGCACGAGCAAATAAAAATACCTTTATAGCAAGCGTACGAATGGCAGCTACGACATCCAACGTACCACCCAGACGATTGTCGGAAAGAGATGGATCAAACTCCCATATCGTTGTGGCCGTCTCGACAGCTGAGATGTTGGTGACGGCGGACATTACGGCGGTGACGGCAAGGTTAAGAACGTGTCCGAGGCACGGGAGACGGTGTTGGACTGGATTGAATGTATACACCTCGTTCTTGTGGAGTAAGTCTTCAATTTTGTCGCACATGCTGTCATTGTTGCTAGCATTATCGGCGGTGATGCAGAAGAGCTTGGATGGCTGAAAAAAGAATGAAAAAGAATGAAAACCAAAGGAAAAGAATACTTACGTTGGAGGATGACTTTGAGGGAACAATTCCAGCGCGCCGGCAAAGAGCAACAAAGTAGCGCGCCAAGTTCTCACCAGTGTGCTGTCCCGAAACTGCCCGAAAAGCGACTACTTGCGACCGGAGCTCCCATTTCAAGATCTTCGTATTGGTGTGGATCCAGTGGGCGGTTATACCCATAAATCCAGCCTTCGTCTGGTCAACCGACCACATGTCTACTGTAGTTGACACAAGACCAGCGTTCGAGGACTGATCAACAATCGTAAGCTCAGGCTAGCACGTGACACGATTCGACCGTATCAATGATCAATAAACTTACCTGAAACTCGCCATTGAGGTCATCTAAGAATTCTGAGAACTTGTTGTGGATGTACGTTGTGACGTCGTGTGTAGAGGGCAGGTCAGCTTTAGTAGCATTTGGGCGCATTGCTACTAGGCAATTGCGAAACGTCGGTTTGTTGGCTACACTGAGAGACTAGTAGATATGATTGAGTCACGATAAGCAATAAACGAAACAGCTCCGAGCATCATGCTCACCTGATCGTCACATACAATGAATTCAGCCACCCTCTTCAAGGTAACCTCCCTCGAAAATGTGCGCGGTCCTTGGGCCTTCGGAAAAACTCCATCCAATGTCATCTGTTGTGAACCCTCTCTTGTTTGGCGTCTCGCGGCTTCCTCTCGCTCCTTCAATATGTCTCGTGGCACTGCTCGGTAGTTCTCGGCAATACCCTGCTCAGCACATCGCGCCTGGTACTCCGCATAGTGGCCACGGATGTGGTGTCGACAAGAAGAATTGCTGCCTACATGGAAAGCTCGTCGCTTTCCATGTTTCTTGATGAAATTTGCGTCGTCTCTGAGATTTGGTGAGCTGCTCGTTACTTGGCGCTTCCACCACACACTTCAATACTTACCTACAGACCATACACCATCGTCCTTTCAATGTCTCAGAGCCTCTCGGACTGGCATCATCCGCTTGAAGAAACTTGACAGTGACCCGGTCCGAAAAAATGGTGCGTAAATCATCAGCGTTCTGCTTCTTCGTCTTTCGCTGCTCAGGAATAGCGATGTCTGGCAGATCCTCCCCCTCTGTCGTGTCCTACGGTTACTCAATCCATCAGCATCAATCCTATCTCAATTGCCATCAAATACCTCTGGTGCTCGTAAGTCCCGACCGTTGCTTGCTCTTCCGTCACTGCCGGCATCAGTATCCATTCGCGACATCACCTCCTCGGCCACCGACTCGCGATCATGATAATCTGATGCCTCCTCAATGATAGGAGTCGGATGCCTTTGGCCACCACCACGACCCGGGCCGCCGGTGTGACGTTTAGGCTTCTTCCGTCGTCGCGAGGTACGTTCACCATCAGAATTGGTGCCAGAGTTCTCGGACTGATCAGTTTCACTGCAACTAGAAGGCGCCCGAGCCCGTTTCTTGCCTTTGTCCTTCAACAATGGCATACGCTTGTCTTTGGGAGGGCGGGATCGAGTGTCCGACACTTTGTGCCCGTTGGAGCCCTGGGCTTTTTCTGTCGCAACACGCAACCGACTGGACTTGCGGGCAGTGTCACCGGGCATTGGAAGTTGTAACGGGGGTTTGTACAAGTGACAAGTGTCGAGTGTGCAGAGAATCGTGTCCGAGTCCAAGAGACGAAGTCACATATTTTGAAAATTTATACTACGCAACACGTTGACTATGTGAGGCTCAACTTGAGGTCGCTTGGCTACTCGCTCCGTGACCGGTTTCGTAAAAACCGGTCCAGACTGACTACATAACCGCGCTGTAACTGACAGTGACCGGTTCGCAGAGGTTCGGTTCGGTCATGAGCGTGATCCCAAAAAAGTGTAACCGGTCACGGTTACGGTTTTGCCAAAAAAGGCAACAAAACCGGACCGAACCGAACCTGTAAACGCTACACTCCAACGCCAGAACCGGATGGACATTCATGAACTCCTTCATCCGGCTGTTGAAACCCACAACATTTTTGATGCAACAGACAAGGACATTTGCGAGGCTGTGATGGAGGCAAAGAACTTGAGGGAGGGAGGTCACGGTAGTGTTGACTCGGACGAAGACTCGGACGATGCGTTCATACCAATCCCGACTCGTCGTGAGGCGCTTCAGGCTGCGCTAACGCTACAAATGTACATCGGAACACACAATGACCAATTTGCACGCCAGTTGGAGGGGATGCTGGGATCGTTTGGACGACGCACCCGCGCTGACGAGATGCAGCATATGACAGATAGTAAAATAACAGATTATTTTGTTCGTTAATAGCTACATACAATATACCTTGGAGTTCTTAATGTTTATCCGCAGTGATGAACTCGGGCGCTAATTACCCATCTCCCCACTATCCCATACTCCCTCATAACCCATAGTCTTTGGGCTATCCCGACAGGTATGGGTTAGGAGGGAGTCGACTGTAAGCGTCACAGTAAAGACGCTGATTAACAGAAATTTACGCTGATTTCTCGCGTCCTTGCCGCTAACTAGCCGCGTCTCGGACGCTCTGAATTAGTCGATTTACTTTTTGCAGTGAAGCGAGTTTGGAGTACCCGGTGAGGAGTTGGATCTGAGCTGGGATAGCATTAATCGATTCGATCTGGAACCGGGTCGTCTGATCCAGAAGTGGTATGTCCTGAACGCTGTCTGATACAAGTCGTTCGTCCAATGGATGGAATCGCCGTTCGAACGATGGGACACTATCCAGTCCCTTCCCGCGAGAGGCTCTGCCACATGCATGTGGATGATCCGAATCCCGGACTCGGTGCCTACTCTTGAGCACATGGTTGGTGTGGATGATCGTACCATACAAGGTCATCGTGACGGTCCGGATCCCGGACTTCAAGTTAGGACCTACTAGCACATCTAATGGGGACTCCTCCGCCTGGTGTCATCCTCGATTATTCATTCCTCGATGGCGGCGGGATTAGGTGACCCGATGACGGTAGATGACGCCTTACGCCCGAGATGATCGAATCTATGAACCGCATTATTATGTATGGTCGGATCAAGTAAACCAAGTACCCCCAACCTCAGGCCACAGGTTTGGGGCGTCAAGGTTCCGTCGGAGCCTGAGTAGACTTGACGCATGGATACCAACTGCCACGGAGGCCGACGGGGTACTGGCTTCACATCTCGACAGGGGTCGCCGCCGCTCGCACTGGCCGATGCAAACTGTAGATGTGCCTTTTCAAGTCTACCTCCTACAAGCTATATCAGAAAAAAAAACGCAGCCACATCATAACATCAGAATTCGATCAGAAGAAGAAGAAAAAAGGAATTGGCAGTTCAAGTTACTTACTAGTCCGTACTTGTACTTCGCTGGTCAACGGTTTCAACACACAGACCAATACTAGTACTACTAAGTAGTGCTTAGCACTGCAACAATTTGCAAAGGTCCGGATGGCTTGGGCGCCATCATCACCACCACTGTCACCGTCGCCTTTGGATTTTGGATGGAGCCTTGAGGCTTAAGTCTGCCTCTCCCGTTGCGATCATAGACGGGTGATAGCGATAGCATGTACTTCAATCCATTGTAACACAACAAAGTTCTTCTTTTCCAGATGGGCTTCCCGGATGGTTTCTCGCTCCGATGACAGATGCGGCGGTGGCGGAACCGCTGATGCTAGCTAGGATACGTACAGCCTGAAGCCAAATCCCGGTCTTCTCGCCGCGTACGCCACGGCGGATCACGGTGCATGTCCTACGGATACAGGCTTGGAGAATTCGTAGGAGCAGGGGTTGAACGTTAATGAATGAAAAATGAAAATACCTCACCCTCTCAGCCGACTTGACGAAGTAAAAATAAGCAAAGAAAAAAGATCCTCACAGATTCAGAGAATGCCCGCCAATTCGGACCTCTATCATGGTGATGAAGAAAAAACATTCATGGTTGATAAAATAAAACGCTAAATACGAGTGCTATTTACGCTGCATAGCTGCTAATACCAACATCGGAGTAGAGAGAAATAGGAAGAGGCACTCAATCTATCTGCCAAATAGCATATCTATACATTAGGACTCCAGTCTAGAGTTACACAAAGAAGAAATGAAGCTTGGTTGATATTACGCGTCGACCATAATTATCAATAGACCACCATTTGCGACAACACCACCCGAAGATACACCGAGCACCGATCGGATTTTTTAAAGACCGCGGGCCTCGAGCTGGCTACGGAAGAATTTTTGGAAGCCGGCGACGTGGTCAATGTCCATGAGCGTGTAGTGCTCTCCAGGGACGTCCGTGTAGGAGGGTTCGCTGCGGCAGAAATCTGCCCAAGGCTTGAGCTGCTTGTTCAGCCAATCTTCCTTGGTACCACGGAGTGGGATGGCATAAAAGACGTCGAGCGACTCTGAGTGAAATAAAAGTCATGTTCGTGTCAGAAAACAATCCGGAGAACAGTGGAGGAGAGGCGCGACTCACCGACTGAACCGCCAGGCTCGTACGACCTGCCGCACTCGATCAATGAGGCGGCGATGTCGACCCAGTGCTCGAGCTTTCCTGGCGTCAGCTGGAGCTCAACGATGCGCTCTGGTGGCGACAGCTTCCACAGGTGTTCCAGCTGCTCTTGCCGCGTGAACGGCAACAACGAGGGCTCGAGGTCGTGGGCGTCTTGCTTGGATATGAGACCGAGGAAGTTCGCGAGGTTGAGCATACCACCCGTCCAGTTGATCTCTTGCATGCGGTCATTGATATGGGGGGGAATGTTGAGGAGACCGGTGAACTTGACTTGCTCGCCCATGGCTTCGAGGCGCTTGGCCACCTCGAATGCGACGACACCACCATACGAGTAACCAGCGATGGCGTAGGGACCGTGGGGCTGCGTCCTCCTGACGGCCGCTGCGTACGAAGATACCATCTCGTCCATGTTTCCGAAGCATGGGTGCCCGGGTTCAAAGCCTCGAGCGCGGAACGCGTAGAAGGGACGCTCGTTGTGGAAGTATTTGGCAAGGTTGACGAAGATGAGAACTTCTCCAACACCGGGGTGGACCATGAAGATCGGGGTCTTGTTTCCCGTGAGGTTGAGGGGCACGATAGGATCGTACTCCTCAACGACTGCGTCCTTAGAAATTAAGGAGTCAACGTATTTCGCCAAGTCAGAGACTATGGGATGTTTCAATATCTGGACGGTGGGGATCTCGGGCAATTGGAACGCAGCCTCTCCCTCGCTCTTGAGCCTGATGACATCAAGGGAGGTACCACCGAGCTCGAAGAAGTTTTGGCTAGCAGACATGTCGCTCGCGTTCAGGTTGAAGATGTTGGCGTAGATGCCAGCCAACGTCTTCTCTGTCTCAGTAGAAGGAGCGACGAAGCTGGCGTCGCGTGCAATGTTCAGCAGCTCCTCTGCGCGGGAGATGTGCGTGGCGAGTGCGCCCTGCTTGAGTTGCTTGAGCAGACTAGACCTGGAAATTTTTCTGAGAGTGGTCTTCTCCATCTTGTCGGCGGGAATAGGAATGATCAACTGTGGCGGGAGCGTGATCATCTTGATAGAGATATCGCGGAGAGCACGTTGAGTAGCGGAGAGCTTGGCGGGAGCATCCTCGTCGTTGAGGTTGAAGGTAGGGGAGTAGAAGATGACGAAGCCTTCGGTATCCTGTCCAGTCGGACGGTAGGGTGCAGCGGCAAGGAATGAGTGAGTGACACCCTCAACGTTCTGAAGATGAGTTTCCAGCTCAGGGATACCGTAAGAGATGCCGTGGACGATGACGGTGTCCTTGATACGCCCGCTCAGCCTTATCTTCCCACGTTCAATGATTCCAACGTCACCGGTGCGGTACCAACCACCCTCGACGAAGCTGGAGGACGTTGCTTCGGGGTTGTTGTAGTAACGCACAAATATCATGGGTCCACGGACTTGAAGTTCTCCGCTCTGACCGTCAGGGCAGGGAGTAACACCGTCTTCGGGACTCGCGATGCGCATCTCACCCCCAGGGATGGGCGCACCGAGCTCCAAAAACTCGTATGGGGGAGGAGTTTCCAACAAGTCAACCTTATCGTAGATGAATCCAGCCCTAAAAATACAATTGAGTTGGGGACACCACGATGTAGACCAGAAACTTACGCGGTCTCTGTCATGCCAAAGCCGGGAGCCATGATGAACGGGGCATCACCATTCTTCGCGAGGTTCTTAAGTGTCCTGCAGAAAGCGACGGCGGTCTTGCTGACAATCGCTTCTCCGCCGCTGTTGATGCGCTTGAAGCAAGAGAGGTTGAACGTGCCGAATAGGTCCTCGCGGTGCCCGAGGTCGCGCTGAAGCTTGGCCAACAAGAAGTTGGGCGCAAACACGAACTCGATCGACTAAGTGCGGATTAGACGACGTGTCGGACCTGATGGATGCAGATCACAAACCTTCTCCTCGATCAAGCGAAGATACCTCAAGGGATCAGACAGAATGACAGACGCGTGGACATGCAACTGCGAAGCGCCGAACAAAAGTGGCGTCATATGCATTTCAAGTGCTCCGGCGATGTGGTCAAGTCCAACCCCTGGTTCCATTTTAATAAACTATCCAGTACTTGGAAAAATAGATACAACTCACAGTTCATGATCCTGGATTCTGGAGTAAGGCGATAGCTTTCGTTCTTGGCAAGGGAGGCGGCAATGATGGTACGATGGGTGTGCACGACAGCCTTGGAGAAGCCGGTGGACCCAGATGTCAAGAAAAGGATGGCATCGTCGTCAGACTTGGGTTGGTGGACAACAAAGCCTGGCCCAAGTTTCTCGGCAGTGGCTTTTACCTCCGAGAACAGGCGGATGTCGAGACCAGTGATTGACTGTACCTGGTCTGCGCCGCTCTCGTTCGTCAACCAGGTTGGCGAAGAGAAAAGATTCTTGATGTGAGCAACGTGACCCTCCTTGTGTGATTGCTGAGCGCTCAGGGCTGGCTGCAAGCAAGGCACGTAACCGGCGAGGAGGCAGGCCCAAACAGCGGCCATGTTATCTTCATGTTCAGTGAGGTAGACAACGACAACCGAACCGGAGGGCTTGCCCCAGGTACTGATAGCCTTCGCCAGGGAGAGTACGTATTGGCTAAACTGGCTAAACGTCTTGGTTTGGATGGAGGAGTCATGGGCTGAGGAGGTGATGAAGCTGAGCTCGTGGTCAGGATATTGAGAGACTGCCAAAGAGAGAACGTCTATAAGAGTCTCTGGGGCGGTGGCACTCGTAAGAGAAGCTTTCAGATCATGGATGGAATCTGCAGGGGCAATGGAAGAAGAAACTGCAACGGGAGCCATTGGTAAAGATAAAAGTATGCAACGGTAGAATGGATGGTTGAGTGGCGAGGTCTCGAAGAAGAGCGTTTTGTTGGGTGCGTATCGACTCTGCTTGAACCAACCTCTTTTTATATGTTACGGGAGGCAGATTGCAGTTGCGATGCTAAACCGTTGGATGTCACATTTGGCTGTGTGGCGACTGATGACTTGATCCCAAGAGCGGGACAAGAAAACTTGAGCGACAGCCCCGGATCAGGATAAGTGAACCCAGTAAGAGTGCTTACTACTTTCGATGGACGGCAATCTAGGGTTGTCAAATAGCAACGTGGGCAATGCACCATGCTAATCGTAACGGTCAATATGATAACAGGTTCCAAGGGGAGCCAGACGAGCCTCAACATGACATCGGAACAAGTAGGCAGGCCTTGAACAAGAGTTGAAAACGAGGGCGATGTCAAAAAAATCAGTCGGTCTAGGTGAATCTGTGGACCAGCTCACGTAGGAGTTTGACATCCCCTGAGTGACTTCAGAAAAAATGTATGAACTTGAATCTGATGAATGAGCACGAGAGGTGTACTACCTTCTACTTACTAGTCCGCCGCTAGGACATTGATGGCCGCTCAGCCTCGCCCTCTGCCAGTTGTCATCGTACCTGCGGTCGTCAAATCACCGCCATCCGGTGCTCAGCGCCTCCATTTCGTCGTAAGCACTGCTTTCACCCGGACTTCTGAGTCGCCCGGCGCTCTACTGTTAACTTCACTGGCAGGACATGAGGCGAGCTTTGCAGGAATTCCCGCGCCACACCGCTTACCTCCATGGAGATGTCACAGCCCCATTCAGGCTTATGCGCAAAGTTGTGAGTACCTCTGACACTAGGATCTTCCGGTACCAAGTACTCAATACATCGAATACATCCCAGTCGGCCTGGAGTTCCGCGCTTTCATCACGGATACAATAGAATCATGATGCACTAGAGCGACATACTCAGTAACTGTCCCAGTGACAAGTTGCAACTACTAGTCAACTACCAAGAAACAGAGCGCAGGGAAAGCTCGCGGTAGCTTCAAAGGATAATGATTGATAATTGAAATGAGTATCCAAGATACAATAACATATTCACCAGTGCCCACTGGGTTTCTAACTGCTCGTCCGTTACAAGCTTCGCAAGCTCGCTGATGAATGCGCCGAACTCAAGACTGGCAGCCAAGCAGGTGGGTCGACCATTTTTGCGTGGGTCCACTTTCTGCAATGCTGATTCACGACTGGCCTACGCGGAAACAGCATTTATGCGGTTCCAGATACCCACAATGACCGCAGAAATGTATGCTGAGCTGTCTATTTCTCTCTACACAATTGTCCTGTATGCAACTACGCGAGGTTAGGTCGTATCTAGGATTTGTGTCGTTCTGGATGTCATTTTTCCCAACTTGAACTGTGAGTTGATGGTCCGACAGTGACTTCGGGCGCTGACAACTGGAGACTCACTCTTAGTACAGTGTAGGCAACGATATCCTAGATTTCTATCCTTGTGAATTGCATCCGGTACTTTGTCCGCCAACTACGCCCCTGAAGGTGGTAAGTCCACCGAAATCGTAATAAGAGGAGCGGTCCTTTTGTGACTCCAAAGTCTGGATGGTTTATCACCCCCAGTTGTGCCCACTTATCCACAGATGGTCTCCGAGCACAACTCCTGCCGCTCCTCAGACACTACAGTGTCGGTGGTCTCAGTGCTTGATCATTTATTTTGATTCTCCTCCATGCCTGAAGTGAGTTATGCCGTATCAAATAACCAAGGTTTCACAGACCTTGGTACCATTTTGTGATTCAACGTCGGCGATCCGATTCACTCCCAATACTCGGTCCGATTTCGATTGTGCAAAGCCTTCGGTATGGAGAAGATCTGTCAGAAAGGCAATGCTACGCTAGTCTCGAAGCGATGTCCCTCACACATTACAGCAATTTTGTGACAGTAACGGGGGCGGTGGTCCCCTTTGAGTTTGTCGGCGTTAGTGTTCCAGACTTGAGCTACGCCCACCTCTTGCCCTCACATCCACAAATGAAGGGGTTCTCAGTAATTTCAAACCGCCGATTACTCATCTAAATTTGTTCCGCTGGAGCTTTCCCCCAAGCCCAAATCACTGAATCTTCAATCTTCATGTTTGAGTTACGGCATCTTGTGTCGGATGCCGTTATACCATCATATGCTTTGACCTTACTCTTTGAAAGATAAGAGAATAGGCTAATTAACAAGTAGCCGCAGCAAGGCATAAGGTAATCGCAAGTAATAATCTCCGAGTCAGACCGCGGCGGCTGGGCCTATGTTTGTTTGACAGTTCGCGCAGCGACGACTCGAGAGGGCGATACTCCTTAGCGCAATTGCACTAAACTGTGATGCCAGGGACGACGTTGTGGTCGAGACGTGCACTGGCTGTCCATCCACACAACCCCACCGCCTTAGACTTGCTGACTACCATTGGCAGTCAGCAGAGGCACCCTCCGAGATAGCCACAGGTTTTAATATTAATCACACTTTCCATTCCGACCTTGACTAAGGGAAATAAATTCATCGTACCTGTAGGTCAAATCAAATCCAGCAGTCCCCCTTGTGATGACGCGCGCCGTCACTGTACAGCGCTGGAGCGCTGATGTGGAGCCTTGGCTGATGATCTGAGCGGTAACCAAGTGGCCCGACTGATGTCACAAGTCACGAACCACAACATTTTACTAATCAGCAGGACTCGGATGTAGCCGAGCCAAGGCATGAGCACAGTTTTTGACCCGATCGTCCAATCGGTGACCACAGTAACCCCATGAAAGGGACGCCAAGCCGATAACGTTACAAGCATAAATGCAAAACAGTGCGGACGAAACTGTAACGCAACACTGCCAACTTGATGTCTCATCATTCGACAGCTTTCCGACGACTTACGAATGGATATTTAGCTCCGTCATGGCGTGGCTTGGTTAGGTTGTCGAACCCGTCGGGAAGTGTCCTTATCAACAACTTTGTCCCGTTAGACACCCCTACCTCGCGCTTGTTGATCCTACTAAGCTTTGACTTTTTCGTAGACATCACTCCCACCTGCATTACCGCCATTTGAAAATGCAAGCGCTTAGATTCGAAAAGACTGGCTCGTTTGACAACCTCACCATCACCACCCTCGAAAAGCCCACCCTCAGCCCAGGAGAGGCGCTCGTCCGTGTTAAGGCTGCAGGAATCAACGGGGTGAGTTTGTTTGCCACCCAATCCCCTCATTCTGATTCTGAGGGACGAACTCTTACATGTAACTCTGTTTTCGTACTATACTCCGGGGCTTTTGTATAATCAAGTCTGATGCAGCAGCCGTCAAGGGTATCCTACCGTTTGTCACAGTACCACGCACCCCTGGTCGAGACTTTTCCGGAGAAGTCGTGGAAGCGTTGGATGAATCAGGTACACCCGCAAATACGTGGCTCGGTCAACAAGTATGGGGGACTGGCGGTAACCGAGGGTTCACGTCCGATGGAACGTTTGCTGAGTGAGACCTCAACGCAGCCTCTTTCTTCAATGCGAGGCGTTTCTGACATGACTTTTTCCGATCCAGGTTTGTCAAGGTCCCATTGGCTGCACTAAGTCGCAAGCCAGAGACACTGAGTCATGTCCAGGCCGCGAGCATGACCCTCCCGTGGCTGTGTGCATGGATCACGATCGAAACGCTTGCCAACGTCAAAAAAGGGGACAACGTCATCATCATCGGTGCGCCAGGTCCTCTTCTTCGGCATGCCAAGGGTCACTCATTCCCTGCGTGTTCACCCGTCTACAGGTGCTCGTGGTGGCATTGGCTCCGCGGCAGCGCAACTTTGTAACGACCGAGGCGCCCGCGTATTTGGCACGTATACCTCACTCGCGAACGTGACTCCGCCACCATACGTGACTCCCATCGAACTCACGTCAGAGACGGCTATCCGCGACGCGATCGCAAAAGAAGGCCTGCAAAACAAGATAGATATTCTGCTCGACTGTGCAGGTTATGATAAACCTTTCCATGATGCAGTCTTCACCATGACGCCGAACGGCTCTGGTCGTGTGGTTGTAATGGCTGTGCACGCAAAAGATGGCATGTTCCCGATCAACATGCGGACCTTCTACGTAAAGGCGTTGACGCTCAAGGGGATGTCGTCGGCCATCCTTGGTCAAACCGAAGTCAAGGAATTTCTGGACCTGCTCGCTGCGAAGATCGACAGTGGTGTATTCCAAGGACCACAAACCGTCAATCCTGTCGACATGAACCTGGAAGCAGTGGTTGGGGCGCTAACAGAAATACTGACGCGCTCCTCACACGTCCGTTCGGTCATAGTCCCATAGGGGGATGAGCTCACAGAGGGGATGAGTCGACTACTATCACATGTCGTATACGGCGATAGAGTCTCATAGAGAAGGATGGTTGCCTTGTATAATTTATGACTGAATGAATAATTGTTATCACTAGTATAATTTTCAAGGTGTCATTAGCAACGGAAACGACGGCGGAGCACTAGAAACTCTGTTGACACCAACCAACATTGATCCTAGGATTCAAGAGGGACTCGGACACGTCCTTAAACCGCTGGCGGATGGGCTACGCTGACGGGACTACCACCTTGCTTGGCAAATTTATATCGCACCCATAAATTGTGGCAAAGCAGTGCAACCCCTGTCTTACCGGTGTTTGCCGAATTATATTAATAATAGTCGTCTTTCTTGACGCACGACACCGTGCCACAAAGCGACGACGACGACGACGACGCGACAAATGCCACGACAGGACGACGACGACACACAACGGGACGACGACGACGACGGGACGAGAACGAAGACGCACCACGCACCGATGACTACTTGATCCGGGTACCGTGGGCCTCAACGGCAGTCCAACCTGCACCCGTACCCGCGACTCACACGGGTAACCTCTACCCGTGCAAAACCCTAGAGAGGACGAGGACTCAATGACACCACGGCAGACAATTTCATGATAAATACAGGCGGGAGCATCAACATCGTATGGTAATGATTAGCGAAGTGACTTGGGCGGATGCTCGGAACGCAACGGGTGGTGTCATATCAGTCCACATCGGGCGCGGTGATCGTTAGTCTCGAAACCTGACGTTCTCTTTTAGGAAGCGCATGGGCTAACACCCGATGCAGATGCTTCCTGGAACGTCTGGAGGCATTACCCCCGTGACAATGGCATCGAGTCACGCGTGTCAATGCCTCTGATCCCGAGGTAACTGAGGGCAACACCAAAACGGATGGTGTCGAGACTAGGTGAGCGTACCCCGAGTCGTTGTTCGCTGAAAGGGGGTTTTAGGAACAAGTTGGGGCCATGTGCAGAGCTGACTGATGTGATGCATCAGACACAAGCCAGTGAGTACGACGAACGAGGACAGGGACATCGACGTTTCGTCCACGCTGCAACGTGACAGCTTGATCAAGTCCAAAGACGTCCTGGGTGACATGGCAATTCGTTGTTGAACGAAACAAACGTCAAAAGGTCGAACACGAACTCGAGCCAGGAGACGTCATCGAAGCTGTGAGCACGATACATACATAGTATGTCGCGTGTCAGATGGGCCTATCGTGCGCATACATTCACTTTCGTTTCGTAGACTTTTTTGTATCCGACATTTGTGGATCGTGCCCAGCCGAGTTGCTCATTTTTGGGCATACTCAGATCCGTACATGTTGGACCGCCTGACCTCGGAAAACGGTGTTGGCGAACTGATTGAGCCTCACGCGCCAATAGGCATGATTTTGTTGTGGTCAGTACGCATCACTTGCGAGGCCCTCAGAGGGCACGACGGTGCTGAGTTGCGAGTTGCAATATTCTTGTATGCATGGAATGGTGCCTCATCAGCAAGCTGGCTAACGAGCACTGGAAGGCATATCTGGGAAAGCTACACGCGCGTACGGCGCCGTTGCCAGCATGCATCCCCACGTCCCCAACTGACACTTCGATTGATCTCATCCCCTCCATCAGCTGCCCGGCGAGCCCCAGGTTCAGCCCTGAGACAGTGTACCGGCAGAGCCCGTCCGTCTCCAACACCCGCACGTCCAAAAATTAGGATCATAGACACAAGGTATTCCTGGACCCTTTAGACATGCCTTTAGATGATGACAAGTTTAGGGCGGAAACCCGTATCACAATCCTTTTCAAGTATGGATTGTGGCGTGGGTAGATTAACTCTAAGAGAGTCACGTCTCAATTGCATCGATATCCGAGTCCTTCCTGCAGTTCAGCTCATCCTTCACTTCCCCTCTTTCGTCCTGATTTATCTTTTATATTTATTGATTTTGGAAATGGCTGCTCTAGGTAAGGTTTCGTGGGTCGGGTGCTCGTCTGGCGCTGACGAATTGCGCGATTTATGTATAGTACTGCGTATTGTGTTGGATGATCCAGTAGCATCTGATAGATGTTCCGTACGAACTGCTCCGAGTCCGTCGAGATTTTGAGATTATCGAGCTTGGTACCCGTGAGCTTCCAGCGGCGTCATGGACCCGCATGGTTTGGTTTTGCGCGTCTCCATCGGTGATGTCGCAGAGTTTATTCGCGAGTTTCGATACTTGAAAGTTGAAACGCGGTCACTTGCAGGCACACACTGCCGGTGGCATGATGTTCAGTATGGTCGTAAGAATAAAAACGGAGAGCTTTTGCATGCGTTGACTCTGCATGGAAAGTCTTGTCGGTGCCTGCCTATTATCTGTGACTTCCGGCTTCTTCGCTCGTCCCGGAGAATGTATATGTATGTGCATGATGGGTGCCGTCTTGTGCAATCCGTTCCTCCTCTGCATACCGTGGAAGCTACTATGTCAGGTGCCAGTGTAATTCATCGTGAACCTAATTCTTCTCCGAGTTCTATGGCCACTCCTCTGCATACCGATTTTCCTCCGGGTAGAACATGGGGAAAAAGTTGGATAACATCCGTCAGTGGCAAATGGATGTTGTTGCGGATATTCAAGATCGCACCTTTTGTGCTGTCTGTGCTTTCTCTCTCGCTGCAAGCGAGGTGGAGGTTGATGGTGATCAGATCAACCTTTCGTTATTTGCGTGCCTCCCGCTGCTCTGCATTGAACATTGGCCAAACACGGATGAAACTGGACAATTAAACAGGAATTGCTCAATCCAGGTGCCCGGTTGGGATTATATACTTCGGCCCGGACTCCGACAGGTGAGCGGCCCGATCAAACTTCAACGTGAAGGGTAATACTAAGTTTTAGCTTGCGCAATCGTTTCTTTATTGCTCATCGACGACTCGAACTACGCGACTTAGCATCCCCTTTACCCATAGCGCTTGCCACGTTCCCTCGGTATATCTCTCAAGTACAAAGTGGATGAACGAATACGAGTCAATATTGCCGCGCTAGCATTGACCACCGTGGAAGTCCGTGGAGGGGCAGGATTCCCAAGTCCGCAAGACAATAATCGAAGCAGTCGCATCGCTGTCGTTTATTTGCATGGTTTTATAACTCAGTTACTCGGATCTCCGAATGTGACAAGATCCTTCGATCTATCGCAAACCTGATACACACAAAGACTTCGAACTTTGAATGCTGTATTACAAGTTGCTAGCAGAAACGCTCAATATTATCAGATGATTCAAAGGCGGCGGATTGAGCTTGAGTACTAGCTAATAATAAAGTATTACAAGCATACTCACACAAACATCGATCCGAACAGCCTTAGACTGCATCCACGTAAATAAGATAAGTAAATGTACATACATAACGAGTTAAGACTTGATGTCGTAGGTGAACGGAGTCATTGATTCGCAAAAGAACTCCTCAAGACCACGACCGAGGATAATCAGCCCGTTCTCGATGGTTTCATCTGTCCCGACGAAGGTTGCGCGGAAGTGATTGACGCGCTGTCGGATATTTCGTCAGGCTGAGTTGGGATGAAGAAGGAATGGACGTACATCAGCAATGTGAGTATCAGAGGGCATGCACCCTGACCGGTCGACGACCGCAAAAGTCGATGCGGGCATCATGACCAATCCACAGTCGAGCAGTTTACGAAATAGTTGATCCATCAGTTCTGCCGTGTTCGACGCGGGTTCTCCAAGAACCTTCTCGTCATCTTCCAGTACTCTGTAGTGGGGGTGACGATCTAGGTTGATCTTGATCCAAACAAACATGCCAGATTGTGGGACTTCCGCCGACACGAGGCCAGAGCCAGCTACTTCGCGTTCGAATACCCTCATGAAGAGGTTCCGTCGACGTTCATACTCGCGGCAAAGAGATGACACCCATTTCATGAATCCGTCCGTGCCCCAGCCTTCGCTTCCAAGAAGCTCCGCAACAAAGGCCTGTCCAAAGCCGTGCGGATGTTGCGAGGAAGAGTCTATGAGCAAGTCTATCTTCTCTGCAAAGAACTCGCTGCTCGTAATCCAACCCAGCCGCATTCCTGGGGCAAGTATTTTGCTAAAGCTGTGCGTGGCATAGGTAAGATTCGTGCGACCGTCATTTACTGTGATGCCACTAACCTGTCTAGGCGTATCACGCGTCCATCGTAGTCCATGGAAAGGAAGGAACGAGGAAGGACCTCTGCCATGGCTCGAGTGAAGCCATACCGCTCAACGGTAGTTTGCCGGATATTGAGATCATATTGCAGGAAATAGTATGGATCATCCTCAAGAATGATGACATCCCAGTCCCGTGCAATTTGATAAATCTGTCGCCGCCTTTCGAGGGATAAAGTAGTTCCAGTCGGGTTTTGAGAACAGCTGAGGAGACAATTGTGAGTGCTGAGTAACGATTATATGATAACCTAAAATGACATACGGGATAGTGTATAGGACATGGGGCCGCTTCCCCTGGGATGTTTCGTCCCAATTGGCTAGGATTCGATCCATATCAGATGGTATGAGACCATTCTTGTCCATACGAATCGGTACCCATTCGATGCCGAGGGGGAGCGCTGCATTAGTCATGGCAGAGAACGTGAATTCCTCGCAGAGGAAGGAGTCGCCGGGATCACCCAGTAGCCGGAAGCACTTGGTGATAGCATCAGCATTTCCGAGACTGAGGGAGACCATATGGTTTGGCGGTGCATGGACACGATCATTAAGGTCCGAGAGGGCAGTGCGCACGTGCTTCAAACCCGCGCCGGCGCCATAGGCCAGGGCAGTCCGGAGGCTCAACGCGCAAGGCTCGTCCTTGCGAGCAGAGATGATCTGTTGCTCCCCGGTGCCTGCTCTCCATTCTTGGACGGGATCCAGCTCGCGGATGGAAGGGACGACGAAGTTGACCTCGGAGACCGGGTATAATGTATGGTGTGGATCACCTGAAGTGCAATATGAACGTAGGTAGGGATTCCTGCATCAATTCTGAACGCCATACCATTGGCCATGTTGATCGTTCCTGGCTTGACTTGGGCGACTTTCCAAATAGATTTGATAGGATTCGGAAGTCTTGCTCTGGCTTCCGTCGACAAGTGACGGGACAGGTCAGGCTGTCGGCGCTTCGAAGCGAAATCGCCAGTATGATCGTAGGGAGCTGAAGAAATGTAAACCATAATTATGTAAATAAAGAAGATCTATGAAGGAGAGCGAGAAAGTGAGGTGGGGACTGAGATATTGGGATCCATCATGATGGGGCCTCCTTTTGAATGTTGGGAAAACAGCTGCTTTGTCGGACTTGGCTCTTAGGCCTGCATGCAGGGTAAGTAAATTGAACGGTTGCACGACTCGTCAGATCCATTGGGAGATAGCACCGATCTATGGCTATACCGGGCATGACTTGACTTACAGTCAGCTTGAACAGCCGCCTCGGGGAAGATAAGCACGGAGGATGATCGATGATCCCAAAACTTCCACGTGGTGCGTTGGTAACGTCAATGCCAACGTTTACGTAGCCGGCTTGCATAGACCGGGAATGGAAGTCGAACCAGCTCGCCCGCGTATGGGATCACGATCTTACCTCGATCCTGTCCAGTCCAGCCACTATAGGCCCATTTGCCGCGTTTGATGAGTACTTTTCGGTCACTCATTCTCGCCTGCAAATCAACGCAAACTGTTTGAGCCGGGCATTATAGGTCCCGGTGCAAGATAAACCCGCTGCTGTGTCATGCCAACTACTTGGGAACAACCGTGACACCGGTGCTGAGCTAACGTTGAACGTTGAACACTGACGCTGAGCGCTGATCCAGCGCAGTCGCCGTAACGATGGACCAAATGTTGGTTCGCGAATTCAAACGCGCTTGACGGACAAGCCAGATGAATCCCTGGATCAGATCTTCGTACGCGCTCAATGAGCAGCTTTTTGAGCGCTTAGGATTACGAAAATACTGCATATAGCTGAAGGGCCCTGCTTGAGCCAATGAGAGCTTGGAAAACGAACAAGAATCTGAGTCACTTTAGCTTGTAATTGGCTGTGTTACGTTAGTCCGAGTCCATAATCCTGTGTCCATCAAAGTCGATTCTCCTTCAGCTCGGACAACCAAGTCGCTAGCGAGAAAGTGTACAGCCTGGCAAGAGACTCGACTCCAATAGTACGTAGATTCAGGCGGTTGACAATGTGGCAAGCAAGTCACGAGTCTCACATTGAAACAACTGGTATCACTATCCTGGTATCCATACCCAGGGTAAAGGATACCATGGGGTAAATAAAATGTCCGGAAAAGATTTCAAAGATATGTCCAGAAGCGATAAAAAATGTCCAGAAAAAGTAAAGCCTGCCGCATCCTTAGGCTGATCCCTTGCACTACGCGGCTTCCAGTCCAGCAGCACACAGTCCGCATCCAATGCACTCCAAGCACGCTGACAAAACATCGTAAGTGATTTCAGATTAGCAGGAATAGTGTGTACATACCAATCCCACCGCAGCAAGCGCACAGGTAGCATGGGCAGCAAAGTGGGTTCTCGAACGAGCCTGGAATTGAAAAAACCATGAGATGAGTACGATTCAAGGTGATACAATCTTGCCTTTGCAGCACCAGAAACTGAGCATGATACCAGCGATGAGCACAAGGGCTAGACCAACAAAGACAATAATGAGGTATACTGATAAGAAGGGAAAACACTTGAGTTGACATTACAATGATGACCATGTGATCAAATATGAACTCACGCTTGTTGTTGGTAAAAGAATTGGTCTGTCTCTTGGACAAAGGACCACTCGAATCAACTCCCAGGCCAACCAAGTCGAACAGGTTGATATCGTATACACATGAGATGGCCAGTGTAGCTCCGACGGCAAGCAGCAGGATCACGATGGGGAGCAAGAACTTTCGCAACCTTGCTTTGTGGCAAGAACGGTGGTGAGCAGGGTCGGATTCCGCAGCGCAGGCACACTGCATCCTGGAATCCAGATGAATCGTACACTGATTTGAGGATTTTTCATCGTTACACAACTCGACGCCGTATGCGTTCATTGAATTGGGAAGGGGCTGCGTGGAGAATGGGGCCATAGTATCCGTGATTGAGTTGAGCTCTGTCGTCCGCTGCTAGTGGTGAAAAGCTGAAGGGTTGAAACACTGCATGGCGATGCAAAGACTGGAACTCGATTACGTAACAATAATAGATTACGAGATTCGGAAGAATTAGAGGTACTTCACTCAACGTTCAACGTTGAATCATTCATAGTGCTACATATCAGTCGTACACTCAGAAAACGCGGATTTCAAAGTAACTTCTGCCATGTTTCCAGATTAAATGTATCGACAGTTGTTTCGTCCGCCGTCGTCAAGCATCTGCATCATCGATCACGATTGTGCAATTCATTCATAGATGAATCTCCCCCATTTTTATAGCTTCATGCCTGATCCGCAGTAGCCCTACGGGCCTTAAGATCACCAGATGTGGGATCATCCCGTGCAGTGAATGGCAGGCAAAGCATTGGGACGCCATATGCATCAATTATAGCGCCGTTTCGTAAGTGCAGTTGACGACGATGCGAGTAGCGTTTCGAAGAACCGGTATGTGGTTTATCCCAGGGCCTGATAGCAAATGGACTCTTTCCTTTCGTTTCTCAACAGTCCTGGGAAACTTTGAAGGCTACCAGTCGAGTTTCAGGGCACATTGGCCTGCAGTAACTAGAAGAATGAGAATGAGATGATGAAGGATATAGAGCTGTTCGGAAGACAGTTTGAACCGGGCACAGTGCTCTTTCTAGACTATTCAGTGTGAGCGACAGCGAAGCATCAAATAACAAACACTTAGAAACACATCATGGCATCGTACTTTTGGCCGGGGACTTTAAGATCAACAGATCGTCTCAAAGGAGCCTCTGCGGTGTTTTTCCTGGGAAACACGTAGTTACCAATTGCAAACGACGACTAGCCGCGCGGAGCTGCCTAATGCTCCCCGATCTCAACCGTACCCGGTGTGGGGAACCATCCCCAAGTGGCCAAATCGACTCGGAAATCACCAGTTCGACCATCAGTGACTTCGATGCCTTCTGCTTCGAGCGCGTCACGTTGCCGCTGAGCACCACTCGTCCCTGGGCCGCGTGAAGAGATCCTGCCAGTTGCTGAGATCACTCGATGCCATGGAACGGGAGGCGCCACATCCGGAGATAAAAATTTCAAAGCTATCAATGAAAGTGTCAACCTTTTGAAAAGGATGTAGAGCCTGGCGCGAACCTTGGCCGACGTGCCGTGAATGTCTAGGCATGCCAATTAGCTTGGCAACATGACCTGTGTTGTAAGAATCATTGAAATTAGTGAAATGTCTCGTTCGAGGTACTAATTTCAACTCACTATATGTCGTTACTGTGTGCGGAGGAATTCTTGCCGACGAGGGTGAGGCTCTTTGTGAAAGCTGGCTCGCAGTTTCTAGGAAAGCTCACTGTCGCACGACATAATACACCTGTATGATTGAATCTCTCACAAATTGGTAAAAGGATGCAGACAATGTGCGTACCGCGGCGTGAAACTGTGCGCTATCCATCAGACTTTGGGAGTACTTCAGTTCTTTGTTACAGACGTGACTCGGACGAAGTGAGGATTCCCACGCCCACTTACATAAGGTTCAGTAATCTCTTTCACTCTTCTGGCAGCCATGCCGAGTCTGAAATCATTGACTTATATTCGGTCAGATATATTTCAAGAGTAAAGGAGCTCATTCCACTATCCAAAAATTATCTCGAATTCGAGCGAGTGATACGCACTTCACGTGGTGTGGTTGAAAAGGTATGCCAACGCGTTCGTCATGCACCGCGACCCTGCGAACAACTAGCGCCACACGCCGGAAGAATTGTCACAGTTTCGTGGAGGACCGGGTCTATGAAGTCACTCATCTATAAGCAGATCATACCTTGCCTTGTTCTAGGCTTTTAGATTGATCCGAAAAGCACACGTGCGATAAGCAGGCATGGTTGTATGTAGTCGTTTTCTTACTATCATGATGGCAATGTCAGGTCATACGGAGTAGCGATTAGGAACGCGGGGGGTGCGTTTGCCAACTTGTGGGCTCGTTCGAAACGTCAGGAGGTAAAGTTCGGCAATCCTATCTGGTATCACCGACGCTCGGGAAATTTGCTAGAGCGTGTATGTGTGTGTGTTGTATCATTTCGCGCGCATGGGGTTATTGATCAATCTTGCGCTGGTCCCGTCAGTGTTGCGAGTTGTACCGTGTGTTCGACGGAGGCAGTATGTCGAACCATGATGAAAAGAGTGAGGCCCTGGGCCTCGGACGTTTTCTTGAAGGGATTAGTTTGGACCACGACGAATATCTTCATGCAAGTCGCTCGTCGTCCTGGCGGCCCAGGCTGTTTGACTGCGACACTTGACATCAGATTGAAAATAGGATCTCATACTGTGGTAATAAATGCCGCACGGTGGTATCTGGGAGACGTGAGGTTCCCAGTTCCACAATTCGTGTGTTTAGGAAATAATCCGACCTCACAACGATTACATTACGTCCTCTGCACCCCAAATGTCGGACCTGAAATCGTTTCATTTCCCTCTAACCAATACAGGATCATGGGAGACGTACACAGAGAAAAAGGGCCGGATTTGTGATCAGTGACTTCAGGGAAGAGGCAAAACAGTTTGTCTCCTCATGGCCATGCACACGTCAAGATATGCTGGGTCGGATTCAGGCGTGATGATTCCTCGTCGTATGCAGAAATCGACCAACGCCATCGCAGAACTCGGCTTAAATTGCCCTTGGAGTAAGCGGTGCAAAACCTCCTCGACGCCCATCAACTGGAAGGCATCAACCTCGCCGTCCTCGACATTCGTACAAGGCATGATGCTGTCGTCATTTGGCAGGCGGAGCTCATAGAGGTAGTAGATCCCTGGTAAGATCCATTTTGAAGGCGATCGGTTCATAAAGTTGAGCATTCCGGTACAGCGCGCGTATTTTTTGACGAAATCAGACGGAAGAG